>JAJOOR010009074.1:0-33986 GCA_036250505.1 Solanum acaule
TGAGTCCTCATTCTTCGAGGACTAGTGACATGTTTATCTTTATCGCTTTTAGTCTTTAGTTTCAGTTTTGCTAGATCTAGTTGGGGCATGTCCCAACATTTCTAGTCAGTTTAGAGGCTTATTTCAGACATAGATAGATTCAACTTAGTATTGAGTTAATAACTTCTTTGTATTAAACTCTTCAGTTTTCATATATCTCAGTTATAGTATGTGGGTATTCCCCATCTCTTCAGTTTATTTATGATTTAGCTTCCGCATCAGTTTATTATCTTTAGTATGCTCATGATCATGCCAGCAGGGTTAGCTTGGGATCACTTGTGGTCCTAGGTCCCGTGTCCGCGTCTCGGGGGTAGCTCGGGGCGTGACATTGTTTGTCATTGTTTGGGTGCGTGTTTTGAATCTTTATTAAATAGGATGCCTCCCAAGCGCCGAGGGGACGACCGTCATATTCTCAATCAGCTTTGCCTCGCTGTATACTTTCTTAGTTAAGTGACTTAATAAGTTTGCATACCTTTTTTTTTATCAAGAACCAAGAAACCTTTAGGTTATTCCATGTAAATTTCTTCCTCCAATTCTCCATTTGAGAAAATTATTTTTACATCCATTTGATGGATTTCAAGGTCATATACTACAGCTAGGATAATTAACATCTGAATGAAAGTAATCCTAGTTACTGGTGAGTATGTATCAAAATAATCAAAACCTTCTTTCTGTCTAAAGCATTTGACGACAAGTCTTGCTTTGTATTTGTCAATAGTTTCATCAACTTTCATTTCCTTTTGAAAATCTATTTTAAACCCAAGGTTTGTTTCCCGGAGGAAGATCAACCCGCTTCCAAGTATGATTACTTAAGATTGAATCAGTCTCATCATTGACCTCCTATTTTCAAAAGGATGGCTCCGTAGAGAACATAACTTCCTTGAATGTTTGAGGCTCAATTTCAAGAAGAAATGTTACAAAATCAAATATCAAAAGGGAGTAGATGTCCTTTGACGTTTGTTATGCCTTGAACTCTCTTTATTAGGTACATTCTTCTTTGGTTCTTTCTGAGGTCGTTTAAACAACTAGAATCTAGTTTTATACGGTTGTATAGATGTGTACAAGAAACTCAGTGCTATCTGATTCAATTACCGTATTTTCATGAATATTTGGATGTTCAGATTTATGAACCAAAAATTGATATGCCTTTTTATTTTTGGCATATTCAACGAAATCATAGTCCACAATTTTATGTTCTATTTTGACCTTTTTAGGTATAAGAACTTGGACTTTGGATAGACACCTCACACTTTGAAATATTTCGAATTGAGTTTTCTTTCTTTTCATTTCTCATATGGAATAGCCCGTGTTTTAATATGGGGCATTTTGTTGAGTATTCGATTTGCTGTAAGGATAGCTTCCCCCAACAAGTTTTGTGGTAAACCCAAACTTATAATTAAGTGAGACAATCAATATTTTCTTCAAAGTTTAATTTTTCTTTTCCATAATATCATTACATTGAGGTGAGTATGGGGTATTAGTTTGATGGATGATTTCATTTTTCAAACATATTTCTGCAAAAGGAGATTCATATTCTCCACCTCTATCACTTCTAATCATTTTTATCTTCTTATCCAACTGATTTTCAACTTCTTTTTTGTATTGCCTAAACGTTTCTATAAACCTCGTTGGCAAAATGATGCGTACATACCCACGCGGCCACGCCAACTAATAAATGTTGCATATATACATATATATTCTATTTAATAACAAATCTATATTTACAGAATTAAAAAAGAAGTATTTAATTCTCTAGACCAAACCCAAATGAAGAAAAAAATAATTCAATATCACTGTTATGCTCAGTCATAACATAGGTTTGGATCAGATTTAAATAAAAGAGGACTTGAATTATATTTAATTTGGTCGGATTTTGGGGAGTAAAATAATGGGTGAGGTAATTATTAAAGCAATGTGACATTTAAAAAAAATAAATAATTAAAACTGTTTTTAGAATTATTTTTTATATTTCTTTCATTTAGTAAATATATATTTGTTAATGAAATGATAAAATATGCCTTATTTATTAGACATCGAGGATATATATATAATATTTATTACACGATAAAAATATATATACATCATTTTATTAATGAGGAGTATATCCATTTTAAATATTTTATTTGTCCAATAATAGTTTTTCACTATTGACTTGACGCACACCTAAATAAATAATAAATAATAGAGGTGATATTGCTACATTATTCTTTGAAAATATCAAACTTAATGCTCTGAAAAATGTATTAGATATTGAATAGTACTCCCTCCATTTCAAATTAATTGAATTGTTGAGGTGTTTCACACCCTCTAAGAAAAGAAGATTAAGACATAAATTAGACATAACTTTCCATTTTTACCCTTATTAATTATTGTCAAATTTATGATTTAAATAACTAAACATTAATTAATAACTAATTCCAATACTAACTAATGAAGGGTAAACTTGGAAGAACATTCTAAAAGTATGAACAATTAAGTTAATTTGAAAAATAAAAAATGTCTCAATAATTCAATTAATTTAAAAAGAAGGGAGTATTTAAATAACAATGATAAGATAGATAGACTCTTGATTTTATTGTTGAATAATTATTTTTCTGTTTTTAAAATAATAGACATGTAAAGATGGATAGAGTAAGTAGAAAAATTGAGAATACATTTGCCTTTTTAGGGTAAGAGGAAGTAAAATAAAGGATAAGATTACAAGTCAAAGAATTAGAATTCAAATAATCAACCAACTGAAACTAAACTATTAAGATTTTTTTATTTCCGTCTCAAGGATATATAGATTTCTAGCCTCCCACCACAACCATGGATGATTAGAATAAAAAAGTATAATTTTCATAAATCTCATAGTGTAAAACCTAAATTACCTTCTATCCCTATTATTTTTCTAATTACATAAATTCCATATTTTTAGGCATTTCGGATACATAATTAAGGATCCGAATACATTATTGTTGATACATTATGTATCAATCTGTTGCACTTATTAAGGAAAAAAAAAGCTGAAAAATCAAATTAAAATCTCATAGTATCCATCTGTTGCACTAATTAAGGGGAAAAAAAAACTGAAAATCAAATTAAGATCCCATAAATTGCGTTATTCCATTTCAAATTATTGTCAAGAATTAAATCATATAGTGTAACTAACCAAAACAATCAAAAATTAAATTTCTTCTTCTTGTTCATCATTCTCTCTGTTTCATAAAAGCTTTTGTCGAAATTTTGGATTAGCGAGGTGAGTTATGAAGGATACAAAAGTGATGGAATTGTTGTTGGACAAACGATTTCTTTTGTGAATCTTCAAGTTCATCGAATATCCTTTCGATTTTTTGATTCACGATTGTCAAAAAATTTGAGATTCAAAATTTTTCTCCCAGTTCATTGAAGATCCTTTCAATTTTGATTCAAAATTATCGAAAATTTTGAGAAGATACATCATGAAGATCCTTTATAAAATTAATAAGTGTTGTATTTCTACCAGATATATATATTAAATAAGAAAGTGTTGCCCACAAGATTTTAGGTTTGAGATCGATGCATTATTGTTTGGTAATTGTTATGTATCAAATACATTTAGTATAAATTCGAATTTACGTATCATAACTAAAAAGTCAATACATGATACATTATTATTTATGTATCTTATTTTGTTTGAGAAATACTATAATTTAAAATTAAAAAATACATTATACATGTAATTGTTCCAAATTAGCTTCTTTTTTGTGTGTGTGATACATAACACAAGTTTATGTATCAAGTACATTTATATTGAACATGATAAACACTAATCGAAGATTCAAAAACATTAGAGTTATGTATCAATACCTTAAATATGAACATGATACATTGCATAAAACAAAGGTTTTGTAGCAGTGATGTATAGGATCAATGATAACACTAACATAGACTAATTTAAGACTCAAAATAAATGAGATACATTAAAAATCTATATCTTTGATAGTGATGACCGTGCAATGGCAAATCCAACTTTTTTCTTCTTTTTTTTTGAACGTTTTTCAACAGTAGATACATTAAAAGAAAAAAAAAATTCAACGATGATATGATTAACTAAAATTGCATAGGTTCATAAGATTTCAATGGGGGCAGGGGGTGGAGGTAATTTTATTTTTATTTTTTAAGATGAAAAAAATTAAAAATAATAAAAAAAATTGGAAATTAAAGTGATTGAAATAAATCTACCTCTTGAATAATTTGAAATCATTAATTGGAGATAGAAAAGATTTGAAATTCAAAAATAGATTAATTGATGTAATTATGGAAAGATTTGTGGCGTGAAAAAAAGGAAGGAACATCATGGGTATGAAATTTCAGATTAATGTATCCGGAAAAAGGAATGATGGAAGGAAAAGAAGGGATTTTTGATATTTTTTAAAATAGTAGGGAAAATAAGAAAATATGATAATAAATGATGTATAGTTGAGTAATTTTTCCAATAAAATATAATAGTTCAAATAATTAGTTATGTTAAACTATGGTTTGGCGGTAATATGCAGTTTCCAGTTTCTCATTATTTCATTTGCCAGCTACAGTAACAGCAACACCGTACTGAACAGAAAAGGACCAATAATCATCCAACAAAAAAAAAAAAAACCATTTTTTTCTCTGTCCCAATCTCCTCCTCTTCTGCTTCTTCTTTATTATGGCCAAATTTCCAACTTTAATTTCTTTTAATTTTCCTAATTAAACTACTTCATTCCCACTTCAAGAATTGTCTTTTTTCTTTTTGGTTTGGCAAGCTCAAATTTGCATCTTGTTTGCTACTGGGAACTGCAGGTTTGTCTTCGTTTTCTCTAGCTGTTTTTCTCTTTTATACAAAGACTTGGTTTTTTTTTTTTTGCTGTTTTTGTTTTTTGGGTATTTTCTTATTTGCATTTTTTTGGTTTTTTATTTCAAGAATTGGGTTAATTTTAGTTTAAAATGCAATCTTTGGTGTTTCTTTTACACTGGTTGGAGCTAGTGTGGAGATTTATCAGATGGGGTTCTTGTATATTTGGGAAATTTTGTTATTTGTACTTGGTGATACTCATGAGGAGTATTTTAGTACTACAATCTTGATTTTGCAGTAGTAATCTGTTGCAACTATCTGGAGATCTTTTAGAGTTTCTGCTTCTATGTATTGTGATACATTAGGCTCTTGCAATGTGGATATCTGATCTTTACTAGTTCATAACTTCTGCTGGTTTCTTTTCTGAAATGGGGATGGTTATCTTGATTTCTTATGTGGATATTGCAGCAAGGGTATTTTATGCTGTTCAGCATAGTACAGAATTTCTGTGATTTTTCTTTCAAAGTGATGGTTTTTGTAGAGAAGACTTAATCTTTGTGGATAGTTTGATCATTTTTGCAAGTCAATCTTGTTTGAGCATTTTGAGACTTCTTTGTTATGGTATTCTACTTGTAAAAAATAAAAATAAAAGGCTTCTTTGTTATCATGGTTCATTGTTTTGATGGTATTGCTGATGCTAAAGTTTGTGGGGTAAGGTCTGCCTGCGTACACTCTACCTTCTCCTAACCCACTTTGTGGGACTACATTGGGTATGTTGTTGTTGGTAAGTGTTCTGCTCATTTAAATAAGACAATCTCTTGGTAGTCTTCTTTCAATTAGATCCTTTTCATTTTCAGCAGTTTAGTTCTGCCAGTAGTCCTAGTTGTGGTGTTAGTTAAAGACACATCAATTGATCGCCTTACAGAGCCCGAGAGGTCTCATATCTGTATCTAATGGCTGCTGCTTATTCGTTTAGATTCGTGGCAGAATGTAACTTGTAAGTAAAGACAGCGGGAACCTTTAGAGAATTGCACATTTGAGCTCCCAGATTGAAGCTGAAAATTATCTTTGGTTTGGCATTCGATAAACCATGCTAATCTCATCTCATGTTGAGAAATTTGTTTAGGACTTCATTAATAGGAGACAAATTAGTCGTAAATCATGTAGAGCATCTGGATAGATAGGTTGCAAAGTTATCAAGTATACTCATCCAACTCTACTATGTTGAATAACAGATTGAAGAATTCATCATGCACTTTGAAAATTTTCCTCATGCCTATGCACCTTCTTTTATAGATAATTCCCCTACTTTTTTTTTGTAAATAACATGCCGCGAAACCTTAAATGCTTGGGAGTGATGAAGGACAAGCATGAGGGGAAGCATCTTTTTCAGAGATCTATTCAAGACTGGAGTGGGATGAAGTGAATAGTGTCCTTCAGAAGAAATGTATAGTGTGCTATAGCCTATATGTTGTTCCGGAAAATAACAAAATACCATTTCCTTGACAATATTATGGAACTGGGTAAGCAGCAACTGTTTTTAATGTAGTCATACTATAACTACCTGCTCAATGGAGGTGATAAGAGGACCATGTGGAAGCCAATGTGGGATACTAAAACACCTAAAGGTGGGTTTTTTATACTGTATACTATGTGCGATCCTAACCTAATGTCAGAAAATCTGAGGAAGTGGAGATGTTTATAGTAAGTTGATGTCACATGTGCTAGATGAATGGGAAGGATGTGGACCATCTGTTACTACATTAAAACCTTGTATAATGTGACCTGCTTCTCTTGGTTGGTAGTCAATAATGCTTGCCTGACTCATCAAAATCTTCAATGAAGGGGCATCTTTCTACGTAGCAGATGTCAACTATGTGGGGATGATGTAGAAACCAACCGTAAACCTTTTGTTTATTCATCGCAAAGTGGGTTATGCCAAGTAACACCTCACAACTGCTAGTTGTTGGAACAGTGGCTGAACAGGAACAAGAAATCATAGTGGTGGAAGACTATCTCAACATGGATATGGTATACAGTGTGGAGGGAAAGAAACAGTACATGTTTTTTTTTGATAAAGGAAAGAAACACTACATGTTTTGAAGATAAGGCAAATACAGTCAAACAGATCAAGTTTAATTGTATACTTTTGTCATCTTATTGGTGTAAGGAGGAGTTTGTAAATGATGCAGAATCAATTCTTAGCTTCTTAGAATCCTTATTAGATAAGACAGGTATTCGATTTTCGGTTTTTGCTCAACCTGCAATTACTTCAGCACTTCTTTAATGCTGCTTTTGTAATACAGTTAACTTCCTCTAAAAAAAACTACATTACTACCTTGTAATAGAATTGTCTTAAATATGAGCATCTCAAACAATGGAAAATCATTTGACCAGCTGGTAGGTGGAAAATATGGATGCTAGGAAGAGGAGAGATGGAAAGTTGAGCGGCTCCTCTTGCGTGTTTTGGCCAATTTGGGTGTAAATGACAGAAAATCAACCAGATTTTTTGTTTCATTGATATTTTTGGTGAAAAAGGAACCTTCTTTTTTGCAAGATGGGTCGATGGATCCTTGGAAACATGACGACACTATCTTGGTGTGATATTCAGTGCAAAAATCTTGACTTTATAAAAAAAATGGAGTTCACTAATTAAAGTAGATCAATTATTTTCCTCAGAAATGGAAAGATATTGTTTCAATTTCATCTTACTACATGGTCCAAAGAGATATGAGTGCCTTGCACTAAAAAATGATGTTTGCTTTTCTTATCCTGAAATTTTATGCTGAAGTTTGATCTTCTTATTTTACACAGTTTGTGGACTTGTAATTCTGTTGAATCTTTCTTCTATTTTATTCTCAGGTGATTTCTTCTCCTTTATTGAGAGATCTTCAAAGTAGTAATACAAGTTTTAGCCATGGCGTATTGGAGCTTCAGGAAGATATTTAGTGTGCTTGCAGTTAGCTAAAATGAAGACCACACAGGTACTTGTGTTTATATATTACTAGGTCTCCTTTTGATGTGTTCAGATCCTTCATGTCTTTCTCTGGTTTGATTTATGGAATTTCATTTTTTTGGCAATGCTATCTATTTTATTCGAAAAGTTTCTCAGTGCAAGTTATGACTCAATTAACTCACTGCTTACTCTTGTGGCTTATTTATAAAGTTGAGTAATCTCCGTTCTGTAATCATGTAGTTCCTCCTTATCCTGTAATAGTTGACTATTTATCAACATTTTCTTCTTATAGAGCCGGCAAATAATGTATGCATATGACTAAAATTCTGAAACCTGATAGGTTTAGATATTCATTTTTGCTATTAAATTCTTTTGGTAAGTTGTAACTTGTTATTCAGATATGGAACTTTATTTTTTCCTTATATTGTTCATTGTAATAACTTCAGGATCTACAAAACACAACTGAGAAACAATCTTCAACTCAGGCTTCTCATGAAGCCCAAAGTGACCAGCAGAACAATACAACAGATACACCTGTAGCAGATTCAGGTTCAGTTTCTGCATCAGGCAATGACAACCGGAAAGTTTCACGTGAAGATATTGAGCTAGTAAGATAGTTCTTTTTTCCGACACATACTTTTATACAAGTGTGTGTGTAGGGGAAGTTTCCATTCTCTGTCACACCTTGTTCTTCAAACTTTATTATGACACAAATGGTGATGTAGGTCCAAAACTTGATTGAACGTTGCTTACAACTGTATATGAATAAGGATGAAGTGGTTAAAACACTTCTTAATCGCGCAAGGATAGATCCCGGATTTACAGCTCTTGGTATGTATATCAAAAATGAAATTGTTGGTGATTGTAATGGTTTATGCATTTTCTGCTTAATTGAAATGTGTTTTCTCATATTTATCATTACTTTGGTTTGGCTATAATGTGTGTCAGTTCTCTGTCTCTTAAGCCTTTTCATACTTAATACAGTTTGGCAAAAATTGGAAGAGGAAAATGCAGATTTCTTTTGGGCCTACTACATTAGGCTTAAACTGAAGAAACAAATCATCTTGTTCAATCATTTGCTTGAGCACCAATATCATCTGATGAAATATCCTGTGCCTCCGAAGGTTCCATTGACTCCGATGCAGAATGGGATAAATACCATGCAAGGTAATTTTATTTACCGTTATATCATTTCATTCAATTTCATATTCTTTTTCTGTCTTCGTCTTCCTGCCGTTTCATATTCTGAAAAGGATGGGACCATCGCCCTTTTCCTTCGGGAGTGTGTGTTCTGCTTCAGCTATGGCATGTGCTTTTTTATTCCCTTTTCATAAGCTTAAACTGTATTAATCTACAAAAGTCATACTTGTGTTTCTGGGAAAATGAAACTATTTCTTCAAGGAGCTTCATTTTAACATTGTCCAACTGTATATCATGAAAAAAAAACTAATTTGGTTGGCTGTTGATGTTAGAGGCCTTCAGTTGAATTCCCTATTTAGTTTGTGTCATTCGCTTTTATGACTTAATTTGGATTAATACTGCTTTCTTGGAGAACTAAATGGGGGGATCCCATGAGAGGAAGCATAACGAGTTAATACAATAGAAGTTATTGTACTCCTTCCCTTTCATCCTTCTTCATTTCTGGAACAACGTTAAACTATCGCATCCTTTCGAAGTGGACTTAAGCTACTTTAAGAGAACAGGAACTTTGTGTTATCTACAGATCTTTTGAACAATATTCTTGTATAATTTATTGTCATTATTGTTGATTGCCTCTTGTTTTCAGTGCAGTCAACAACTTACCCATGGGATATCCCGTCCTACAACAACCTCCGCATCCAGCTGCAGGTCAACCTCATTTTGATCCAATGGGCATGTCCAGTTGCCATGTGGTTAATGGTGTGCCTGCACCAAGCAACTATCATCCAATGCAAATGAACTCTGGAAATGAGTGAGAATCCATTTTTTTGTAGGCTTTAAACTCCCTTTTAAACTTCGAAATGTGAGACTAGAACTCTAAAAATCCATAAACACTTCCCCATTCGACATGTGTTCCCTATTAGGTTTTATGTTTTTCTTATATACTCACCATTTTAAGCTTGCAAAGATCTTGAATTTAACTTTACAACGTGACAAGTATATATATTTCATGCTTCATAGAATTCGGTGAGAACTCTAGCCGCTTCTCGTTGTTTAAGTAGCACTGAAGGTTCAATGGGATTATCCATCAGTGAGGTTGGTGAAAGAGATTACTTTTCTGCTCAATCCCTCGTGTTTGTGTTTAGGTTTTTGCCCACAGGGGTGGTGCTAGGGTGCCTCAAGGGGTTCATCTAAACCCCATTCGTCCAAAAATTACACTATATATACAAGGACAAATATGTTTATGGGCTTAAAATGATGAAAAACTATTTCTATAGTAGATTTTTAAAAGAAATGGTATGGCAAATGTCACTTTACATTTTCCTATTTGTTGACAGTATGGTGGTAGAAACGAGTGCATCTGATGTAGCACCAGCTGTTCCACCTAGCAATGCCATGTCTGATATGCCTGTAAGCCCTGCATCAGTAGCTTCCAGCCACCACTTCCCCTTCACCGCTTCAGAGATTTCAGGGATGGGAATTGACACATCAGTGCTTGACTCTTCGTTCCCATCTGATGTAGCAAGTTCAGTAGGATTGCAACTTCCACCAGATAATGGTGTTGGTAATTCTAGAGATTTGCTGAGATCCTTGGATCAGATTCCTTGGGATTTCAGTCTTTCGGATCTAACAGCAGACTTATCAAACTTGGGAGGTAACTTTCCTCATACATAACTCAAAAATATTATTAATAGCACAACTCCTGGAAAGCATAATTGGACATCATTTTCAAAGAGGTTGTCCCAATCCACCCAGGCTTAATTCGATGTTGATAATTGTGTTGACTGCACAAAGTTCTGAACTTTAGGATTTCTTTCCTGCTCTTAGCATTTTCTAGTTCTCATTTATGCATGATTGTCCTATCTTTTTCTTCCCTACTTGGTCTGATTAATGGCAATTTTTGCTCCAATACTAATTGCAGATTTAGGATCTCTAGGAAACTATCCTGGTTCCCCGTTTTTGCCTTCCGATTCAGACATTCTGCTTGATTCTCCAGAACAAGAAGATATAGGTGAGAATTACTACTTTCTTTCCCGTGTTGTCTTAGGCTTTGAATCAGAAGCAGATTCAGAAGTTCAAAAAAGCATTAGCTTTAAGTTCTGTACTATTTAGATGGATTTAACGGCTGGAGTCTTCTTATAATCGGTATTCGTTTTCTTTACTTCGAAAACATGTAAATCTGAGTCTGATCCTTGTGAATCCAGTCTTGCTTTCATACCTTGTATGACATGGTTTAGTCATGAACATTTAAATACTGATACATGATTGCTCCATGGCCTTAAAAATAATAATTAGTTTTTGCATTTGCATATTAAACTTACACGTCAACGAAGGTATGCACATTTATTACACGAAAATAACGTTATTACCCGGAAGCAAGGCATGTATATAAAATTTACCTGTCTGAGGATCATGAATAAGTTGCTTGGGCAGGAACATTTCCCATAGTTAAAAGATGACCTGACTTGATCTAGCTAAACTTTGTATGCTTTTCTTAGAGTATAAAATAATCATTCTTATGCTTTTGGTTTGGCTTTGTTTTAGTTGAGGAGTTCTTCGTTGATGTTGAAGCTGCCCCAGGGCCTGCAGCATGTCCTCAATCAGATGAAGAGAAGTCCTAGTTTAAGTTGACACGAACACGTGCTTAATTCTATAGCCAGAATAAGGAGTTTGGCGTAAAATGATCTGATCAGCTAAGAACATTGATTTACCTGTGGTAGGTATGTCTATGTAGTTATTAACCCAACTTTTCTGGTGCCAATGACTTACCTCGCTTTATTCTTATACTGATCGAGTTGCACTATTTTCTATTCTAATAGATTTCACTTCCCTAGCTTGCGCGACTCGTCATTTGTAGAAGCAAGTCAGGATATGTCAGTTTCATTCCTTTTGATATTATTAAGCTTGAATCTTGGATATTGAACATTAACAATCAGATAAAATCTGTTAACCATCTGTTGTACCAATGATTCCATGCTGTTTATGGGTGTCCACTTGTAAAATAAATGTTATCACTACACAAGTGTGTTTGATAAGGAGGAGAGGAAACATTTTTTGGTTTTCTCGAGGAAAACAAGTTACTTAAAAATCGAGAAAATTACTTCGCTAGTGGCCTAGTGGGAAAAGAGAAAACAAGTTTCATAATTATCATACGTAGCTCATTGTTTCCTTCCACTCCCAGCGTCCCCAAAACAGTACCCTCCCCACCCCATCTCCACCCCTGTAGTATTTTCCTAAATTACACGCAAATATGTCTGGGAGAATATTTTAGCTCACTTACCGAACACTAGAAAATAAGCAAGAAAATTATTTATTTATTTATAAAAGCATTTTCCTTCATACCAAACACATCCTACAGTCAAAATGTATGGAAAATGAATTGTATGTTGTACAATTGTTGAACAAATCACGAAAACAAACGGAAAATCTTGAAAGCTTGAGGCGTGTATAACATATTTGACCAGTAAAGGTGTATCCTATCCTTGAGCCTATTATTGTTTAGGCTTTTCTTCAATTTCTGTTCTTTGGTTTACTTCTGTTGCACTGAGAGGGTAAAACACTCCCTACCAAAAAGTTCTTCATTCTTGTGTCTCCAACCCAAAACGTCTTATTAAGGGTGAAAAGATCTCAATCATCCCGTCACACACCTCAATTGTGTGTGTATGTGTATATATATATATATATATGTCATTGTAATAGTCACTACAACAGATAGAAGGTGAAGGTACTTAATTAATATGATGAGATGTGAAGAAAACAGAAGGGGGTTATGTCCTGATTCCAATCTTTTACAGCATCCATTTCCAGTAGTTCACATATTACTTGTGGTTTATTAAGAAGTGATCCAGGCAGAATCGTCAAGCACATCAACCACTGGTAAATCCTCGAGGCTTTCGTTTCATCAACTCCTCTATACCCTGGAATTGTCTTAAGCACAAAATTTCAAACTTATTAAGTTGTTTAACTTACTTTCAATCCACTGTTCTTCATAATTTCAAACTTATTAAGTTGTTTTAACTTACTTTCAATCCACTGTTCCTCGTAAATCAATCTAAAAGAACAAAACATATATAATACAGTATAGATTAGTAACACATAGTTTGAGCACACAGTGTTGGAAAAGGCAAGGCACTAACAAAAATGTCCAACATGATAACAGCGGAATAATACCCAAGTCTAACTTTCCCTTTCAATTTGAACCAAGAGAAGAAAACAATATGAAGAATGGACATCAAGTATATCAACCAAACTAAAGCAATAAGACAAGAATAAACCAATCACACAAGACACAGAGATTTACGTGGAAAACCCTTCGATGTGAAGAGTAAAAAATCACAGGACCAAAAGCTCCACTATGAACACCAAGAGTTACAAAATTGGCCACAAAACAAGCGCCAAACAACGAGCAACAACAAAACAAGATTGCACCAAAACTAGAGAATTAGATGAGAGAACCCAAAAACGAGCTACTGTTCACGCCCCAAAATCAGAAGCTACAGACCTCCAAATCCGATCTCCACCGTTGAATTTCAAGAACCAAATGCTGAGAACTCCCATTTCAAATTTAAGCACAATCCAACGGTTAAAGAAGCGGAAAAATCTGTCTGAAGCGGACGGCCTGAGCAGAAATTTTCCAGAAGCAAAAATGGGATTTTTCTCTTTTTCTCTCGATCTCTAAAATGAAACTCTCTTGATGTTTCTCTCTTGTGTTTCTGAAAATAAGACCAAATAAGCCTTATATATGCCACATAATATTGGGGTTATGGGCTAAAGTGGACTGGTCCTAATAAGACTTTTATTTATCCACATAGGAAGGGAAAAAAGATCCTAATTAAACCCAACACAGCTCAGGAATAATAATAATTATGAATTCAATAACTCAGCACAGTACACAACTCACTCAGATTTGGACAACTTGTAAGCAAGCATACAAGGGAACACATTTGCTCTTTGTTATTAAGATCCAAGTCACACAAATGGAGAATGTTCAAGGTTTTAAAGCTTGTCGATAGGGAGCCACTCTGCAACAATACCAGATGCCAAAAACTAGACATATTTGTGGCAAATAAGTTAATCCAAAACTGCTAACAGGTTTGCATCATGCATTCTGAAGTATGCTAAGAGAAAAAACATGCTTGCATATACAAATCAAACATTATAGTTTAAAACCATTGAAATCGTAGACACTTTTATTAATTAATTGTATTCTTAACACACCCCCTCAAGTGCGGGTTATTAGAGAGAACACACTTTCATTAGTTAACTAGTTTCTAGGCACGTGTACCCCATGCATGTTATTGTATAAATATTTTGAAATAATACAAATTAGTTAGAGTAGATTTGAAGGGGAAAATGCAAGTTTAAACTGATGAATGGTGAGCTTAGTAGACCGACTTCATTGTTGAGCATAAGATAATTAGATACTATTTGAACAATTAAATTTAGAGGTAAAACTATAATGATATTCAATTTATTTTCCCGTTTGATTAATTATATGTGAATATAAGTGACGTCGGCTAGCTAGAAATATTTTACGTCTAACAATTTTTTATGGTGCATCTTTAAGAAATATGATGATGATGATTGTATTTTCAACACCTTCCATTGTGGTCTTATTGACAATTTTACAACAGTTTGTCTCTGTTAGAATTTGAATCTTGTTCTTCCATTTTCTTCTTCCATCACTACTTCATAGGTTAGATTAGGAGTGGGAAACAGACAGGTTGGATCGGATATGAGAAGATCAAAATTTAAGGCAAAAGATAGGCATCACTACTTTTTGATCTTCAACGATAATTAATTAGCGAGAATATCTTAATTGTTGCTAAATATATTTTTTAAAGATAATTAGCACTCTCCGATAAAGGGTTTAGTCATATTTATCGCAGCTAAGAGGCGATTTTGTTGCATGCAGATAGATGGCAACATTAATGCAATTAATTATTGATTGCACTCCCTTTTTAAAGTTTGTTCTATATCTTTATTTGTATTGTATTCCTAAATTTAAAACCATGAAATACGTTATTAGTGAACAAGCAGTATCCAAACATTGTAATTACCGATTGTACCGAAAGTAATGTGAATAGTACTTTATACTTGGCTCATTTGATTGAACAAATATCTTTGCCTAATTCTAATATTGAACTATATTTGCGATCAATAAATTGTAGTATTATCATTATGATTCCCTAATTGCCTTTATGTTTTTGTAGAAATACTGATCCTCTAAGAGATAATAAGAGAATGTGAAATCAAATGGTATACTACTTTTTCTTTAGGTGGTTTGTGTCGAAATATATACTAATAATCATGTGTTTAGATATAGTATTTATTATAGAATAATTATTTATTCATTTTTAATAGATCATATAGTCGTTTATGGTGTTTGTTTACTTATATAGTAAATGATTTAGTGTATAGAGTTTAAGCTTATACACAGAAGATTAAATCATCGGTTCTTATAAGTGTAAAGTTTATTGTTCACAATCTAAGATGAGAATTGGACATGCCATCAGTACGATTGTAGCACAAGATTATATGTAGTTTATCTTGATTATGGAAATGGTATAGTTCCAACTTCTTGTGCTAGTGCATTTTGTATGTATTGAACGAGACCGAGTAGAGATAGTTTCTTTAGACTGACTGATAAAAGCATATTTTTTCTAAACTATTAAATGTACTTATATTCTTAATCCTGATAGAGCTATTATGATCCGTATATGTTAATTATCGTTTTGATTTATTAAAAGGTGAGATTCTAAGATGGGTCAATATGCTTGGTAGATTGGATGATGATAATAGATATTGGTGAAATAATAAGTTAGTTGACGGAATCCATGTCTCGATATAGAGATTGATGATATGCCTTTTTGAGAAGCTTATAAGGTTTCATCGTATCAAACCTTACAAGTGGATTATGAATCCGGCACATGAAATAAGTTAAGCAGTGCTCTAAAGGAAATTGATCATTGAATTAAATTTGTTAAATTTGTCAGTAATTTAATTTATTGATTAGTATCTGTAATCTTAACATGGGGAATTACATATGTGTTTAATGGGGAATTTCGATATATAAATATAAGAGTGCAATTACGAATTTCTAATGGAATGATTTGTAATTTATTATGGTAAGAATAATTCAAATTAATTATTTAGAATTATTTCCATAATAGGAAGCCTCATTAATTAATTTTGTGGTCCCTATCGTGCCCATATTTAACTAGAACTCAATTTATTCTAAGGGGAAAAGAGAGATGTATGTGTCTTTCTTTATTCTAAGGAAAGGGAGAAGTACGTGTCTTTCTCTATTCTAAGGAAAGGGAGAAGTACGTGTCTTTTCTATTTTAAGGAAAGGGAGAAGTACATGTCTTTTTATATTCTAAGAAAAGATTGTGTGTTTCTTCTCTTCCTTGGACTAGGAAGAAATCTCTATAAATAGAGATTCTTCTAACCCTTGAAAAAAGATAGGTTTTCTATAAGATACTTGCCCACCCAAGTATCGAGAGAGTTCAGAAGTGAACTTGGGATCACTGTAGAAGACCGCAGAACTGTGGTCCAGTTTGTGGACTAGCTAGTGGTTTCACTTGAAGGTTCTAGCTTGTCGACTAGCTTGTGGATTCGCTGAAGGTGATGCTCACGCTTCAAGAGGTAATTCTTGAATTAAATTTCAGAAAGTTTATGTGCTCTAAAATGATTGTACTTGTTCTAGCATAAACCATGTGTTGTCTACTATTCATGCAAGTTGTATGATTTTGGTATGCTTCCGTTGTGCATATAGTTTTCCAAAAGTTTGATTATTGAGATTTGCACTGAATGTTAATAAAAGTTTATTGTTGTTCGAGGTTCTTGAGAGTTACTTCAATAGTTGAGAAAAAATTACATACGACACTAATAAGGACTTGGGATATATAGATCCTTCTAGAGTGTAATAGTGACATGTTGTAAGTCAATGTTGAATGATGGAGGCCTTATACAATCTCAAGCAAGTTGAAGTCGACTATATATACAAATTCTGACTTTTCATGTAGTTTGTCAAAGTCCTGAAAGGAAATTTTTCGAAGTACCAACTACTAACAAGTACAAGTGTAGCTAAATGCAGCTACCTCAACATAATCCAACAATCTTTCAAGAGTTGAAACCTTCAAGATCACTTCCAACCTTTCTAATTTAGGAGCTTAAAGCGCAGCATCAATTTCACTCATCGACTAGTGTTTTTCTGCTATCACATGATCTATATTTTCATTGATTGTATTATTGATTTATTAACTTGAACTTCAAAAGAAATTAAATCATATTGACACACCAACCAACATAGAAGGACTATACATATTTGGATTTTCGTAATCATCATTAACAATCTCTTTTGCATTGAGCTCCTCTTCTAATTCTTGAACTAAATTACATCACTACAAGAAAAAGGCTTATTAGGGACCAACAATTAGAGACGGGTGGAAAATCTTGTCCTTATATGTATATATATAGAGACAAGATTATTTAATGGTCCCTAATTCTTGTAAATTAGGGAAGAAAATAAATCTAGTCTCTAAAATATAAGCATCTGGTCCTAAGAGCTTATAATAAGCGGGAAGTGTATGGGCCCTAATCTAAATATTATGTATAAGAATATTTCAATATACAATTACCACTACCCTCACCCACCCCTTTCTCTCTCTCTCTCTCCAAATAAACCTC
Source organism: Solanum acaule (assembly GCA_036250505.1). Lineage (NCBI taxonomy): Eukaryota > Viridiplantae > Streptophyta > Magnoliopsida > Solanales > Solanaceae > Solanum > Solanum acaule. Next base: position 17,616 of record JAJOOR010009074.1, read on the forward strand.
TGCTCTTATAAACCTTCATTTTATCAGAAATCATATCTGTGAAAACTGTAAATCCAACTCGATTTGTTCACTCACGGATCATTTGGGCCAGAAAATTACAAAAGAGAGGTAAGTCCTTATCTATCAATGTTTTTCTTCTTCTTTTCGTCATTTAAATTGGTCTTCCGTGTAATTTTTTTAATGGAGTATATATTGTATTATTGTGATTTAAATGTGAATAAATGGTGAGGGTTTCTCGATTTACATTTCAAAACTCATTCAGATTTAAGTTTTTAATTTTAGGAGGTGGAGGGCTCATTCTTTAGGGAATTTAGGGATTTATTTTATTTTATTTTTTATATTTTTAGCAGTTACACACTTTTCACTTCTTGGTGATAGAGTTTTCAACCTTTTGTATCCAAGATTACATGCCCAATTGCGATATTGTGGATCTGGAGTTTTTGTCAAGCTTTGGGGAAGTGTGATGATTTCATTACCCTGTTGGAGGGTTTTATAATCAGGTAAATATGTCCATCCTTTCCTTAATATCATTGAGAACTAGAGTAGAGGAGGAGAGGGGAGGAAGAAGGTGTTGGTAGTAGAAGTGTGGAGTTTTAAATTTTTTTCAAGCTCTAATTAATATTTCTTTTACTATGGATGAAATAGATAATGCTTTGATTCATGTTACTAACTATTAAAATATTAGCAGAACATGAATTCTATCATTACTGTATGTCTAGATCAACATGTTATTCTTATGTCTTCACCGCATGCATAGCTATATATGAGAAAGGAATTTGTAGCTACATAACAGATATGTAGCCACGAAAGTTAGTCGTTGCCATAGAGGAAATTCATTTCCAGGAAGCATAGTTTAGTTGTATCAATTTATAGCCATGAAAGAGGAACCGTCTTCATAAATTCAGGTCAGGGGCGGCTCAACATAATTCGAGGCCTAAAGCAAAATTTTAATTAGAGGCCTATCTGTATTTATTTATTTTTCTAAATTTTTAGATGTAAATTATTACTTAATATTTTTTTTTATAAATAATTTTTTCAAATACTTTCTTAAATTATTATTTTTAAACAAGATTTTATCATTTCAACATTGAAAAACATCATTATTGAGACAATTATTAGATGAATCGATAATATAGTTCTATAAGTAATAAGTTGATAAATTTTAAATGAAGATAAGAGTTAGAATCATAGAATCTGATTCAAAAAGTTGATAACTTGGTATACCCTACTTTAATATGAAAAGTTATGAAGAAATAAGAGAATATTTGTAATTTACTTTGTTCAACACTTTTCGGCTATTGATTCATATTTTTGACAAAATATTACTCTAACTATCAAAGATTTGAAGAAATAGAGTGCAGAAGGAGTTAAAAAGGATAAATAATGTGAGTGTTAACGAAGAAAATATAATATATATATATATATATATATATATATATAAAATGTACTTTTTATTATAATAAAAAAAAAATCATAAAAAAATTAAACATGATTTTTTATTTATAAAAATTTGAGGCCCCCAAAAATTGGAGGCCTAAGGCATTGGCCTAAAAGTTTATAGGCAAGAGCCGACACTGATTCAGGTTTGTATCCTTGATTGATGTTAACTTGAAATTCATTTTCTGAAATTAAGGTTAGTTCACTGAGCAGGGACTAAAATTCATCCTTGAATGCTGGAATTGTCGACTATGTATATATTGTGTAGTTCTTCACCTTTCTAGTTTTGTGTTTGTTATCCTGCGATAAGAACTGAACTCATATTTGTTCTTTCGGTTGTGAATCGAATTTAATTGGAAGGCTGAATACCATTTTTAATACTTATAGTTGAATCTGAAGTTAAGTTAAATGTTCATTGTTGACGATACTAGAGCTTCATTTTGAGTTGGGAAAACTAAACTAGGAGTTGAATTGAATAGCTTCTCTAATTATTGTCGAAGTTCTAATTAGTTTTTTATTCTGTAGAATGGATTGAAGAATTTGAATAAAGAGTCTGAAAAAACAGAGCGTCAATATTGTTTCTTGCTAGTAACATTAGTTTAGGACATCAATTTTATATTTGTTGTTGAAAATAATTTATCTTCCTTTTGTAACTTCATTATTTTTTATTAATATTGTTCTATTACACAGTTTCTACGATTATAACTTATATTTGTTTATGTAAGAGTGCTACCCTATTGTTGGATCTAAAACAATAAAATGACTTGCACACAAGATTAGCACTATACAGGTGACCAACTACCCTATTCTACTATATTTGTATGGGTTGGCTTCTATTACCATGTTCTATGTTCCTCATTCCGGCTGCTATTAATGGTTATTGTTGTACATCATATTCGTTTTTAGTCTCTTTTAGCTACCCACTCTTTCGAAGTTTCTAATAAGTAAGTAAACTTCTAAACATAAGTTAAAGGAATAGAATACGGGTACTCCTACCACTCCAATCGAACCTCCACAACTACAACCTGCATAAAAATCAACCCAACCTAACAGTTCACAATTTACATAGCGCAGGTCAACATCAACACTCTAACAATTACATATCCTTAACAATAACCTCAATAATTCATCAATCACAAGTTCTACAAAAATGCACTCACAAGATCAGCAATACACAAGATCAAGTTCACTAACACATAAGGTCAAGTTCACCTGTGATAAAGATGTGCAATGTAATGAAATGCAATGTCAAGTATACTGATGCATGTCTGACCTAACGATACACACCCATTGTCTCTTAGTTCGAGACCCATGGGGGACATATCTGTCCATGCATCACCCAAAAACTCACCCAAATCAATAATCAAGTTCTTAAATCTTGATGCCAATTAACATGTCAACTCTCATATTTCCAAATTTCAAATCTAGTGTTAAGTCTTAATTCCTCCAATATCATAATCTAATGGTATTCATATTATATAATACACCTAATATTTAATTATCTATCTCAATATAGCAAAACTTGAATTATAATGTAATAACTATCATATTATACTAAAAGTGGGAAGTCACAAAAGTAAAAGTTGAAATATTATTTTACCCCTATCTTAATTCAAAATGTTATAAAATATCTAAGCAATTAAATATTAAATAATAATTATATCATATTATATTATATTAAATACTAAAAATGAAAAGTTGTTTTAAAACATATTTTAAGAATGTCTCTCCAATCTCTAACATAACTTTTGAGCTCTCTACAGAATTCTAAGCAAACTTTTGGCTTATAAATATCATGTACATGAGATAAAATTATTATTGGCAAATACATAAGCTAATTCACCTTTCATAGCTCAGAAGAAAAAGAAATTGATTTCATTAATTACAGAAAATACTTAAGCATGGAGATCACAGATTAAGGTAGAAGGTTGTAGTGGAGTGTTCTCTTGCTTTCCGAAGGGTTTAGGCTTAGTGATGTCTGTCGTAGTAGTACTTTTATTCTTGTACTGTCTTTCTTTTGCTTTCTACCACCAATTGTTTTTATGGTGTTTCGGTTATTGCACTTTTTTTGTTGTTATTGTTTTCGTAATAGTTGTTATATTATATTATATTCTCTTTACTGTCATTTTTCTTTTTCATATTTACTCTGATTTGCTATACTCGACTCAAGTTGAGGGTCTTCTGAATTGAGGTAAGCTTAGTGCACATCCTACACTCCCTAGACAGATTTCACGAAATATGTTATTATTATAAAAGAAATAGTTATAAAATCAGACAACAAATTTAAACGTTTGGGCTAAATTGATAAATGTACATCTATTTTTCTTTGTTAATAAGTTTTGTCGAGAAATATGTTTATTCATCCTGTTTGGTAAGTTATTGATAATTTTTAAGATTTCTTTTGTCGTTAAATTTCAATTCTCTTAGTTAATTCAGTATTTAGAGTTAGAGGTATTTACATGCATTTACAGTAATTTAGAGCATGAAATTCAAACGGCATATTTCTATGTACCATTATGGGGCTATATGATATTGATTTTCTTTATGTATTTATTGCTAGATGGTAACTGTATTTGTCCACTTTTTCGAGTTTATTTCTATTCAGCAAATAAATAACTAAAGTAATGAATTACACTTAACACAATACATGTTTAAATTTTAAATTCACAAATTTTAAATGGTGTCTCCATAGCATAACAACAAATATTTTCTCAAGTGACATAGCTTTAAAAGTAGATTTTTGATTTATTATTTTGTTACACAAATTTTATAATAAAAGCTGAAAATATATATGCAACACATGTTCCATATATATATATATATATATATGTTATGGTGTGTGAAGCAATGAATATGATGTCAAGCACCGCTGGTAAATTTTGTCTCTACTTTTGTCAGAAATAGGTATTATCTTATTCTGGAGAAAAATATGATGCATACTTCGTTATACATAAATTGTAAATTATAGGATATGTTAGTGCAATTACTTCTCTCTCATGGTCTGTGCCTTTTCTTTTTCCTAGTTAAACTTGTAGCTTTCGAATTCCGAATATGGATAACTTATTGATTCTATATTTATTTTCTATCTATAATCTATATGAATAAAGTCTTGCGAATGATGTGTATGTTTTATTTTTCTTCTATTTTTTTTGTGTTTTTTCTCCATTAGACTTCACCAATCTAATTTTTATGAATTTTTTTATCATTATCGTAAATCTGTATTGTTATTTGGCTCAAATTAGTCATGTGAGTTTATTGGAAGTGTGTTAACTACTGAACAAGATTAAAAAATTACCGATAATAGCTTCAACGGAATTGATTTACCGATGGTAGCTTCAAAGGAATTGATCTTAAACATTACAATGTGCCCCTCATTTGGTGTTTCTTGCTACACATTAAAAATTATTACTCACTTCACACGATTTGCATAAAATTTTAATTGTTCGAATGAATCTATAAAAATTCACATGGAACACACGTGCGTTGCACGTGTCCAGAAATTAGTGAAAAGAAAAGAAGCAAAAGACCAACTCGCTCCATCGACATATTAGTAGATGACGCGCAGATTGTGGAACCTTACTCCCAAACCAATGATCCATTCTATGTTATCTCAACCCCCCTTAATCCTTATGATTAGCCTATAATCATTACCTAATCATTACTCACAATTGTCTACCAATATAATATAATGTCCTACAGAATTCAAGTAGCAGCTCTTCAATTTCTTTTCCTTAACAAAAATATGGACTAACAACTAACAAACAAAAAAAATAAACTAAGGAATGAAAACTAATAACCAGAAGACACATAAACAGAGTACTTTAATGATTAAACCTAAACAGTGAACAACATTGACACTTTCTAAAAATAATAATCACGACAATTCTTACCTGAAATAGACGCCGCAAGGGTTTCTTTTTTTCTGGGTTTACCAAATTATATCAGAAACTAGGTAAATTACTCGTGCTTCGCACGGGATTGAACTATTTTATTAAGCTTACATATGATCATTCGATCATATTCATATTTTTGATACATACACTACTTTGTCAAGAACATTTTATCATAAGGCAAAGCGTTCCTCCGAAATCTTAAAGTGCTATATTTTCTAATTTTTGTTTTTGTTATAGAAAAATTATGAGTCATAGAGAGATTTTAAGTATAAGAAAGAAGTCTAAGAAAATTTCCACAGAAATAGTTGGTCAGAAGTAATGAAATTTGATCAATTCCAAAAAGTTATAAAGAACAACATCAGACGTTTAAAGAAGAGATCAAAAAGCCTCGAACAACAACACTCCCAAGTAAAGTGGAACATCAGTCCATACAAGAACATAATTGTAACGACCGGGTTCTATCGTTATAGAAAAGCCAACGGGGAAAAATTTTGGGTCGGAAAATTTTTTCGTAGTAACTTGGAATTTCCCAACCTAATTCAGATTTGAACAAAATCGGAGTCATTAAGGTGTAGGGAAATGTGACAACAATAGGGTGATTTATTTATGATTATGATTACATGAGGGGATATATAACTCGTTAAGGAATCCGTACGACTTTACAATGAATTCGGGCGAGTAGAACTCCCGGAATCGATCTTAGCGTGAACGGTATTTTCTGAGCGTCGTTGGTTAAAGGTGTGTTGTGAAATGGGGGTCTTGGAATTATTAAAATAGCTCACTGGTTCCGTGCAAGCTGTTAGGGCGCGATTTCTACCGCCAGGGCGGGGAAGCTATAGCGGGGTGAGGGTCGTTGTGGCGGGTTCGACGCGACTTAAAGTCGTAAATAAACCCCTACACGAGCTTATTTTGCACTTTTTGATTTTTAGAGCTAAGGAACGAACCCCAGGCGACTCCTAACAGTTTTCCACCATTCTTGAGGCTAAAGGTAAGTTTTTCACTCCCCGAATCCGTTTTTCGATCCGTAGAACGTAATAGAATGAACAATTAATGATGGGGGAGTGTTTTGATCTAGATTCTATGGTTGAAACAACCCTATTTAGATACTTGGGATCATGGGTATGATCTAGGGTTGTTAGAATTGTTAGTAATTCGGGTAATAGTGATTGTTTATTGATTTCCGTATTATTATGATTGTTTGTAGACCAAGAACAAGCGGAACGAATTTGGAAAAGAAAGGATCAAGTTTCTTAGGGTTTCAAGCTTGTTTTGAGGTAGGTGGTGGTTGTGTATTAATACTGCACTTGCTTTTATTTTTGTACAGTACATGGGATCTTCAAGCGGCTACTGACAGACCTCGCTTAGGACATCAGTGATCGTTCGAATTCAAGAATGAGCCAATTCTTCCGGGCTGCCATGGGTTTTCTTTCATCTATGTCCACCATTTCCAAACTTAGACTATGTTCTAGTTAGTTGATTAGTTCATTCGATTGAGGTTGCATCCCTTCTTGTTTAAACTTGTTGAACTTTAGATGTTTTGGTACATTGACTTTCAGGTTCTAGGCATTACTTCCACAATGTTAGTTTATTATTGTTAGACTTTTGTTAGAGTTTATGGGAATTCTATTTATTTCCTTAGTATTTAACTTGCTTCCGTAACTTAAATGCCTTAGTTTTGGGCTAGTTGCTTGGTTTGGGTTGTAGAAGTGGTTCTCCCACCGGAGAGTTAGTGTGGGTGTCAATCACGACGGTCTGGGTCGTGACAATAATTAACTAAACTCAAAAAGAAGACCTTCAGCTCCTTTCTTATGAACCTCCATCAATCTATTTTTATTATAGTATGACGTATCATGTATATGTTAAAAATGATCCTAAGATTGTTAGTATCATAAATGTTATTCCTTATGGTCTCAAAGTAGTCATTACTATTGCTTAGGTTTCATATCACTGTCCCCAAGTTATTTGGAATTGAACCATAGTTATTGTTATGGTTATAGTATACAGTTACAAAGAATTAATGCAATTATCAACCAAGCAGTAGGTGACATCTGAATGGAACTGTTCACAACTGGATATTCTATACAAAATTTTTGACACATAACATAATAAAATCTCACAACATAATTTTGTGAGCACTTGAACTCACAAATATCCACAAATAATAATAAAGACAACCTTACTTTCCTAGCAATCAAGAAGAAAAAGGCATGTTGCTAAACATATTTTTCAAAAGATAGTCTATCAGGCTGTATCCAATTTTACATATTTTTTAAAACGATTGTTAGTATCAAAAAGAGTTATTACTACAATAAAAATGATCTTTAACGGCAATTAATAGTTTAATTATTGCTAAATATGTATTTTCAGAGGCAATTGGTACTCTCTATAAATGTCCCTAAAGTTTATAGCAACATTGAATCTAATGACAATTAATTAATGTCGGTAAAGGCTCTAGCACTCTTCGTTAATGTGCATATTTATTGCCGATAAAAATTATTTATGTTATAGTGTACTTTGGACATTTGTTTGTTTCAAGAATACTTGATCTCTTACTATGCCCAAAAAGAAGAGACGAAGAAATATGACAAATTACTCAACTTGCGACAAAAGAAGTGGACTAATTGTGTCTATACTAATATTCTAGGAAGAGCGCAATGACATACGAATTGTTTGTACCTAAGAAAAAACAATCAAAATAATATACTAACTATGGCAAGCAAGAGAGCAAACTGTTTGGTTCTTTTAACAAACTTCATCATTGGTTCCGTATTAGTTATCACATATTTGTTGTTGTGTGCTATCAAATATAGCACAACCCACAAACAATTTTCTCAAAAAGTATATGAAAAAACCTGTAGAGAGGGACAAAAAGAGAAGATAAATTTTCAATTATCCTCATTGAAATTTTTAACAGAGTTCAGAAAAAGTTACCAAAATAGCAAATAGAAATGGTCATAGATACATGAATCACTATGACTTACAGTAAAAGATTAAGCTTCATGAAATATGAGGAAGAAAACTTTGAGGAATGAAACATACTTCATAAGAAGTTTAACTAATGTATTTGAATTCGACTCCCCTATAGCAAAATAAAGCCTACAAATAATAGTGACAGAAATAAAAGTTTTGTTTATAACTAAAGAACCAAATGTAATGAATTCAACAATTTCAACAGCATTATGAGTTGGGGAATGAGAGGTGCAAGAGTAGTAATATCGCATTGCAATCAAAATCAATATTCTTTGTTTATACGAAGAAACTTGTAGAAAGGGACAAAAGAGAAGATCAATTTTCAATCATCTTTGCTGAAATTTTTAAGAGAGTTAAAAAAAAAAGTCACCAAAATAGTAAAAAAAAATTGTCATAATTACACGAATCACTATGACTTATAGTAAATATTAAGCTCCATGAAATAGTAGGAAGAAAACTTTGAGGAATGAAACAAACTTCATAAGAAGCTTCATTAATGTATTTGAATTCGACTATCCTACAACGGAAAAACACCTACAAATAATAGTGGCAGGAAATAGCTATATTTATAGACAACAAAGGGTAGTGTGAACAAATGTTTAGCGTGCCTTATCGGAAAAGTCGCAACTCTTTTGAAAAGTTACAACCCTTTGGAAAGGTCACAACCTTTCATAAAAGTCACAATTTATCATAAAAGTCGCAACTCTTCGTAAAAGTCACAACTTTTTATAAAAGTTACAACTTTTGATATAAAAGTCGCAACTTTTCATAAAAGTCACAATTTTTCATCAAAAGGGAAGGCTAGTTTTGAAAATAAATAAATTAAAAGGGAATTCTGATTTGTGGTGGCGCCACGTAGGCGGGCCTAGGGTTCTCTTTTATATATATATATATATGATTGTCAAACCTCAATTAACTTATTCTAATATATGGGTCATATATGGTATTAAATAAAGGGAAAAGGGTCAAAAATGTCTTTAAACTATGTGAAAGGAACAAAAATGTCCTCCGTTTATAGTTTGGCTCAAAAATGTCTTTGCAATCAATACTTGGGTCCAGAAATGCCCCTATAGTTACAAAATGGGTCAAAAATGTTCTTTTTCCGAATAAATATATTATTTTTTCTTTTTAAACACATCTTCTTCCTAATTAAAATATTATTAAAGAACACTATTCTTTTTTTTCTTTCTTCTAAAATCACTTTAACAAATAAAAATGTGGGAAATATATTTTTTCTTCTTAATCTCATTTTATCAATTAAAATAGAATAATTTCATGTACCCTTTCGACAAATAATATATGCCTTATATATAAGATCATAGTATACCCATCATTAATTTATATTAATATAACTATAAAAAATAATGATAATAAAATAACAAATATTTTCATTTTTTATTTTTTTTCTAGAATTGAAGTAAGATAGAGATTTGTTAAAAAAAATTAAAAACATTAATTGAAAAAGAATGTGTCAAAGAAAATAATAATATATTTATTTGGAAAATGAGTATTTTTGATCCATTAAATAACAATAAGGGAATTTTTGGTCCAAAGTATTAAAGGCAAGGGTATTTTTCAACCAAACTACAAACGGAGGGCATCTTTGTTCCTTTCGCATAGTTTAAGGGTATTTTGAGCCAAAGTATTGACGGTAAGGACATTTTTGAGCCAAACTACAAGCGGAGGACATTTTTGTTCCTTTCACATAGTCTAAGGGCATTTTTGACCCTTTTCCCTTAAATAAATTATGGACTTAGCCCATTAGTCACCAATTAAAATTAATTATTTAAAAATCACACATTCACTAAACAATCGTAATTAACATATAGCTCAAAAATTTCCAAATCAACTTCACCAATTAATCAAAATTAACTCATGCAATTATCAAAATAGATAATATGATCATTTTAATGATAATTTTCAAAAACGATTTTACGGGTCATTACAAAAAGTTAGCCCGAAAGACTGATGCAACAACCATACTCTCACCAAAATAAATCATTTTGCTTCGATAATTGCAAAACAAAATACCCAACATCCACTTTTTCATAATTTCCATTTGTCAATTATCAGATATTAATGCAATGCAACAGTCACCAAACAAAATAACAGAGACAATAAAAATGTTTGAATTAAAATTAAGACGGAAGCAAAAATCATCTCGTGAATATAAAATTTAATTTGACACATATAAAGTAATATAAATTTCAGTTGCTAAATTTGAATGATTCTACAATTTCATATTGATAGTGAATAAGCAGATTCAAGATTATCAGATAAATCATGAATACAAAACTAACATCTATATATATACTAGATGGGCAAGCCCGTGCGATGCACGGGCCCAACATAATACTTTGATTATGAAAATACAGGTAAAGTTCTCAGTAGAAAGTTGGCGAATACTTACTAAGAACATTACTATTTTATTATTGTCATTAATTGATGACGATATATACAAATTAAAAGTGTTTTTAGGTACCTTACGTTATAGTTACAAACTTGAAATTGTAGAAACAGAAAATATTTCTAAAGTTGATGCAAGCTCATTTTTATCGTGCCTGCAAACTCCAGTACGCCTACCTAATGGAGACCTCAGCGACCTGTGAGGTTTCAAAGCAGGCTTCAAACATCAAGTTAATAAGCAGCAGTTACGATTTGCATCCAATCATCTATTTTTGAATCCTTTTGCTTGGCACCAACTCTTTCAAAACTCCTTTTCAGTTCTTCCAGCATAATATGTCCACTATCATCTGCATCTATCATTTAAAAATTTCCTTCCATCCTGCAATCTTCTCTCTAGAACAAATTTCAACACTTCCCTTAAAAACCATACAAAAATTTCTCAGCCATAACTATTTAAAAATAGTATTACTCGATATTGTAATATGCTTCGATATCCTTTTTTTGTTGCTGGTTTAAAAATTAGTGAGAAATGTACATAAGCCTCGAATATCTATTTATATGTGAGAAAAAAAAATCAAATACACGCCATTTGAGAAATAAAATGAATTTCTTTATAAGATAGCTATGGAATTTTCTTTTTCTTGGAAGGATAAGAATAATTTACTCTGTGACTGATATCTTCTTTAGTTTATTCAGTGTAGAAAATTGATTTAGATGACTTACACAATCAATAGGCTTATCTGGAGGAACCCCACCAACTCAAACTGTGAATGACCTGAATTGGATAACAAACATATTTTTCATTCAAGTAAAATGTATATCGATATACTTCTTAAGCAAATATATAGAAAGGCATGATAGCGTATCAATTTATAACTATTTTTTCCACTGCCTTTTACTTAAACAATAAGGAAAGCGAACAATTATTTGTATCACAAGGTTAAGTGTCCAAAACCGTGGCTGATTGGATCTGAATCTGCTATATAGTTATCTAAGATATTTATTTTTCCTACTTCCCTACAGAGAAACAAACATCTGTTGACATATTCATTAAATATCGAAGTTAGCTTCACCCTTTTTTCTTTTTAAGTAACTATGTTAGTTAGCATTATTATGAAGCTAAGAACTATACTACACTATTCGAATGAAATTCAAAGGCTGAAGATGAATTTGAGTAATAGTAAAGATCTGCTTTAGAAATGAAAGCAGTCTACTTTTGTAGAAAAGAAAAAATCTTAAACCTCGATCATATAGATTTAACTGGTAACATTATCTTTTGTTTCCCTAATAATAAATGAAAAGGATAGAAAAATCTATAAAATATACATGGAAATAGACAACTAAGACTTTCCAAATCTAAGAAAGAAGAATAAAAATTTAATTTCTACCACAACTATACTGTAGTAATCTGGAGCGTACACAAATAACACTAAAGTGACCAACACTGTAGCGGTATTTTTCTACCCTCTACCCCTTCCCCTCTTTAGATAGCTCCTAAACTAATTTGGTCGTCGGCAAGTCTCTTTATGTGTCTATCATCCTACATTGACTTTCAAATGTTGGACGATTAAGTACAATAGAATGATTAAAGATCTGAAATGACATTTTCTTACTGAATCCTCTTATATTTTTCATTGAATGTCCTTAAAGAGATGTCATTTTATTATGTGTTCGGCCTATACCTTCGGTCAAAGATCTTGGAATTTTACAAAGATCTTCCAATAAGAATATCTATAAAATGTATCCGGTGTTCTGCAAATTCATTTAATAAAAGTCTGTAAAAATTATAAACAATCCCATAGCTCAAGGCCACAAATCAAGCATGAAATATATCTAAAACACGGGATAGAAACCTCTCCATTCATTGTTAGCTTCTCATTATGGAGTGAAACTTCACAAAGTGAAATAAATACTTAGTTCGTGTCTTGCAACTTTAGAAGACAAAGCATACATGAAACAATGTATAGTCTCAGAGTCATTTTTATAATTGTTATTTGTGAGCAATCATCCCAAGTATTACATCATGTGGAGAAAGGCATACCTCATTTGAAAAGTGAATTTCTTTGCATAATCAGTTAAACCATTATCCTTTCTACCAAACTCCAAATTACATCCAAATTCTCAATTATAAAATTCTCCAATCGGCCAACTCGTATCGAATAAATGATCACAAAAAAGAATCTTTTTACATTTTCTTTTTTCTTACACAAATTAGCCAAAACATACGGCCTCAGTGCAAGAGAGGAAAAGAACTCAATTGATTAACCACAATTCTTTTTATAATTTTTTCAACAAGTAAAATTTCAGTCCTTACCTCTCAATATGAGCTATGCTAGATTAGTATAGCAGTTTCTTTACCGTCCTTTCCCTTCTCTTCCACTTGGAACTCCAATAACCTTTATTTGCATTTGAAACTTTTAGATAGTTCGTTCCATCTGCAAATGAGAGGTTGATTTCACCCTTAGAACCCCGATATAAAATCCCAAGTAAAAAATTCAAATTAGTTAAATGAAACTATAAACCAAATATGCTTTTATTCATGCAACACTTCACAAAGTAAAAAAGTAGCATCAAACATACTCAAAAGAGGAAAAAATCAGAGAACAAGCAAAAGAAGAAGGAGAACCTCACAACACACATTTTTTCAACTTTTATATAGTAGAAGAAGAACATCAATAAATAAAAATAATCCGAAAGAGTGAAGAACAAAGACCAAAAAAACTCAGTAAAACATATAGGTCAGATGCTGAAAGATTGAAGAGGAAAGCAAAAGAACTATTTGAGTAATAATAGTTTGACGCAATGAAGAAGAGAAAGAAATTACAGTGAGTTACTATTATATGTTATTCTAAACTGTTACGCGTGTGATCTGCTAAAGGAGGAGTCCAGCACATGTGTTTATTCAATAGTGACCTTGTAAACAGTCAATTGAAGTTGTAGATTAGGTGGACCAAACTGCTTTACAGCTCACCCAAGATGTTGTGAAGTATCACCATACAAAAGTGGTTCATCTAAAGCTCTCTGTTCCCGTGGAATAGCAAGTGCAAGTGGTGTATGGCCAATATGAGATGCAGTCCGTAGACCTCTTATATTTCCCCTGCTAGTGAATGGTCGTTTTTCACCGTGAAAGAAATTTAGTTGTTGTAAATCTTTTGAGTTAGTTTAGCTCTCTACAATGAGATGCTTTTCACTAATGACAGAGAACAATTCCTCGTATTCGAGAACAAACCAAGCACAACATCCTGAAAAGCCACTTTTTTTATGAGAACATTTTTATGGCCACATATATATACTATATTGGATATATTTCACGTATTAGCCAACCACCATTCATCAAAATAATTTTAATCTAGTTCTTAATGTCAGAACATCTATAATTCTATACTCTATATAAGATATCACCTAAGTCTATCATACTAATTCGTAATTGTGGACTTATTGATTTTTGAAAGTCTATGCAAAAGAATTTTACCATACTTGATACACCAGCCAAGCAAAGTTTATAAGGGGCGTATGTCCTTTATGTTACCTGAAACTATAACAAAATATGACATCAGACATATAAGCAAAATGTCAAGAATTCATTAATCAAAATTTCAAGAATTTGGTGAGGGTGACAACTTTAAGGAGAGATTACAATACTATTTACAAAACCGTCAAGATAAACGACAATTATAATATATGAATGATGTAATAAGCTCAACAACAACAAGGTGACAATATACTCAGTGGGACGAACTCAGCAACAAATGGTTGTACGAAAAGCAACCTAAAGTGTGCGTTCAAATTGTTCCTATTTAACAGGTGTAATCGCACTAACTTTTCATCAAACCACCTGTATCCCTCAACATGTATTTACTATTTGCCATAGGCACACTCAATAGAAGGGACTAACATACATCTTCAAGTTTAGCAAAAACGTGCTAGCTTCAGGTATAAGGGATCATAGTCCATAAATAACGTTTGCATTTAATAATTGATAAGAAAAGCTAAAGATTAGTTTTAACAGTAGTAAAATATAAAAGTGGAACTCACCCAATGAGAAATTTAGGGTTACAATCTCTACCTAACCCGGACAATTTTAGTCGGTAAATCGAAAACTAAATCAAATGGATAAAATTGATAGATTTTTTAGTGTTACAATATCTACTTAAATCAGACACAAGGATATTTTCTTGGTTTGATTTGATAGAATTAAGGTCGGTGTACCTGCGATATAACGATATAACGATATGCCTGTTTCTTCGAAAAATTGATAGAGTTTTTAATATGAAGTTTCCTATGCTCCATCCTGCATATTTGTAATTCTCCCTTTTCTCCTCGAAGTAAATGAAAGGCCTGCATATGAGAAATTATTAAGTTAAAAACACCCACATCAAGAACAAAGTGGAAACACAAAATTTCAATAATAGAGTTTTAAGAAAAAATAAAATTGATATACAAACTCGTAAATAGGTAAGTCGGAGAGGAGAAGGAGAAGAAGGAACAACGCGACATATGAACTCTAAATTTAGTGCATGCAATGGTATAACAACCAAAATATCAAATCAATCGGCAAGATTGAAAGAAAAATTAAGCCAATCGAATGAAAAATTGGCCTAAAATCAAAACAAAAGTAAAATAAATAATCGAAGAAATCGGTGTCTGCTAAATTCTCCATTGGAAGTGTCGCAAGAAAACGTACCATAACAGTTGGAGAAAGTTTAAACATGAAATCAATTTTATTAATAAATAGAAACTGAAAGGAAATAAAAGTGGAAAAGAAAGAGGGAATGAAAGAGACCGTGTAGGTTTTTGTTAATGTCCCAATGTGGAAGACGAACAGAGATTGTAAGTAGCACGTGTCTTTCTTAAAACATAAAAAGCAATACACGTGTTAACAATATAGGTCAAATATTTATCACAGATGGGCCCAGTATAATGTACCATTTACAGTACTTTTGGTACAATACATATTTGTCGTGTTCGTACCCTCAAGTCCCACTTCTAATAAGGAGTAACTAGATATGGGACCCCGTGCCAGCACGGGGCCCAATATATGTTATTGTTTCTGTTTCAATTTATGTGGTACATATGAAATTTGAAGTTAATTAATTTTTTAGTATGTTTTTATATATTTTAAGTTGCTAATTATTTTTATTTAGAGCATGTTTTACATAAATATATTATAAATCACAATAATTAACAAGTTAATATAAAAAAAAAACTTATAAAAATTCATTGACTTTTGAAATTTCATTTGTATCACATAAATTAGGACAAAGCGAGTAATATATATAAAAATTACATAAAATGTACTATAACTCACAATAATTAGCAACTTAAAATATCTATATATCTATATTTCTCCCAATTTATGTGGTATAAATGAAATTTTGAAAGTTAACAAAAACTTTTTATATGTTTTCAAATATTTTAAGCTATTAATTATTATGATTTATAATACTTTTTACATAAAAAAATTATTTATACAAAGTATTAAAGAAAAAATTTAAAAAATGAAAACATAAATGTCAGCACGAGTCCAATCTATGTTAATTTCTATGTTTTAATTATTGTAATACCGATTGAATTTGGAGAGCCAACTAAATTTTTTTAAAGGGTTTTTTTTATAAATTTTAAGTTGTTAATTATTATAATTTATAATATTTTTATTTATTTTAAA
>JAJOOR010009075.1:0-11129 GCA_036250505.1 Solanum acaule
TTGGATTGATGAAGGCTATATGTAAGTTCACCCTAGGTAACCTTAATGTGATACATTGCACCAAGTATTCCCTAAGGGTTGCTTGAGGAAAGGAGTTAAGATAAAGAGGAAGGTAATGTATGGTATGCATTGAATGTGCCTAAAATGTTGTAAGTGGCTCTATGTGCTATTATGAATGGTTTCCATGTGTATGATGATGTATGTGGATTTATGTTGTTCCTATGGGACTAAATGTTCATGAAGTTTCTCTAAAAAGGCATGATGATGGGTTCCAACTAAATGTCCTTTTAAAAGCATGTTTTTGCATGGTTATCATACTTAGTGCATTCTTGTACTAACACCATTCTTCTTCATCTTTTTACACCAAGTGTAGGTGGTGGCTAAAGGGCTTTTCTTAGAAGTGATGAGCTTGGCTTACTATTCCCAAGTTCGGGTGTGTCCTTAAAGATTGAAGGACCTTTATGTTAAAGAGTTTCCTTAAGTTCAATGTACTAGATAGTAGTTTCTTTTGTGTTGTAAGGGATGTGTCCCTATTGTGTTGTAGTCGTGTTTTAAGATTGTTACCTTGAGAGGTAGTATTCCGATTTTGTATTAAAGGTTTTAATGAGGTGACTTTTAAGTCTTGTCTTATATTATGAAAGTTTTAAATTTTCCACTATTTTTCTATGATAAATGCTATGACGAATGCTAAGGGCTTGTATAAGACATCCGAGAGGTCGAATACGCCGGTAACGACTAGAGGGTGCTCTCGGGTCGATACACATTTTGAAAAGATGATCATGATTTTGAAAGGAGCTACTCTATGATATAAAGTTTATGATTTGATTGGTATTACTAGATTCTTACCTTTCCAAATATTATGATATGATTACTTACCTTTCCATAGGGAGTTTACTTAGCACCGAGTGAACTTTGGGATGGAGGCTCACCCGTTAGTAGATGCAGAGTTCTTTAGTAGCAATCCCTTTGTCCCATAACTATGTGCCCTGGAGGAATTTGTTTTAGAAAGACATTCTCTAGTGGATCCACCTAAGCTTAATAATATGGTCCTTACCTTGGAAAATAGGACACTCTCTTTTCAGTGTGAGAGTAGTAGGCGGAACTTCATGTTGTAGCTCACATGGTTTATGTGGGTTAATCGTAAACATCCCAAAAAAGTTTATGGTTTTCTCAAAGAGTTTATGACTTCCTCAAAAAACTATGATTTAAGCTTATGTTATGATTTTCAAGTATTGCATTGACCTTGTCCCGTGTTTATGATTTTAGTTTATCAAGATTGAACATGCTTTACTTGGTCATGCATTATAATGTTTTCAACACTTATCATGCTTCATATTTATGTTTATTCATTTTCCCCATATTCAATACATTCCAAGTACTCACACATATATATCTCTTGTTCCTATATTGCTACATAATGTAGTGTCCGACATTCCTCCATTCGACCATGGCTAGTTGATTGATTAAACTTTTCTTAGATTGTGGTGAGTCCTCATGGTTCAAAGGCATCATCACACACTATGAGTTCCTTGTCTATTTCAGTCTTTTCAATTTTCAAACTTATTTCTTGAGGTGGGGATTGTCTTAGTCACACCTATGATAGTAGAGTCTTGTTGTCAGACTTAGTATGATTCCACATTTACAGTCTTGTACTTGGATTCTCTTATGTTGAGATGTTAGCTTGGTGACTTATCTTTCTGCTTTGTGATTTATTTCTATTATTTTGTACTCATAGTGTCATGATTATGTCAAATGGCTTGTTTAGGGTCTCTCGGGATCCTATTTGTCATGTCATATCTAGGGGTAGTTTGGGTCATGACATCATCAAATGGTGGAAATTGAAATAATCCATCAACAGAACAAGAGAACCAAATAGTATAATCAAAAGACCTAGTCCTCAACGGATACCAGCATCAAGGATCATATCCAATTGAAAACATTCTCACGGACCTGGATATGGAATAACCACTAGATCAGGACTAAAAAATCTATGTACATTCAATATTTTTTTGTCTATATTTGAACCAAAGAAAATCAACGAAGCTCTACAAGATGTAGATTAGATCATTGCCATGGAAGAAGAACTCAATAAGTTTGAAAAAAGCAAAGTGTAGCACCTGGTACCATGCCGAAAGAACTGACTACCATTGGAACAAAGTGGGTCTTCAAAAATTAGCTAAATTAAAATGGAACTATCACAAGGAAAAAAGAAAGGTTGGTGGTCAAAGAATACAATTAGGAAGAGGGCATATACTATGATGAAACGTTCACGATAGTGGCTAGATTGGAGGCAATCAGACTCCTTATAGAATTTGCTACTTATAGGGAGTTCACACTTTGTCAAATGGATGTGAAGAGTGTACGTATTCATGGGATACTGAAGGAAGAAGTGGTTGTCAAACAACCACCAGGCTTTGAAAGCATTAAATATCCTGACCTTGTTTTCAAACTCCATAAAGCCCACTATAGACTTAAACAAGCAACTAGAGCATGGTATGAAAGTTTGTCAAAGTTTTTTCACATATATGGATATGCAAGAGGAAAAATTAACAACACCTTATTCCTCAAAAACAAAGGAAAGTACTTGCTATTTGTACAGGTTTACGTAGATGACATCATATTTGGAGCCACTAGCAAAGCACTCATAAAGGAATTTGCTTCTCTGAGCAATGAATTTGAAATTAGCATAATGAGGGAACTCAATTTCTTTCTAGGACTTCAAATCAAATAAAATCCTTCGGGGACACTGATCCATCAACAGAAATACATAAAGGAATTACTTAAAAGATTCAAATGGAAAATGCAAATATGATCGACACTCCCATTGCTACAGCTACAATGTTAGGTCCAGAGGGAACATGTACACCCGTGGAGATAAAATTGTATATGGGGATGATTGGATCTGTCATATATCTCAGACCTAGAAGGCCTAATATTGTATTCAAGATGGGACTATGATCTGGATTCCAAGATAGTCCTAAGGAACCCCACCTGCAGGCTATCAAAAGAATCCAACAGAACTTAAAAGAAACCATGGACCTAGGCTTGTGGTATCCAAAAGGAAGTATCTTTGAGCTTGTAGGATATATTGATGTTCACTATGCAGGTTACTTGATGGATTAAAAGAGTACTACAGGAATAGCACACTTCTTAGGATCATGTCTGATCTCTTGGGAAACAAAGAAGCAAAACTCAGTGGTCTTGTCTATTGTTGCGGCTGAATATGTAGTAGATCCCTCATGTTGTGCTCAACTATTTTGGATTAAAATCCAACTCAAGGATTTTGGTCTTAACATTGAGTGTGTTACAAAATTTTGTTACAATAAAAGTCCGATCAATATAACCAAAATTCCAGTTCAACATAAGAGGACAAAGCACATTGATATTAAACATCACTTGGGATAATGTGGAAAAGAGACTGGACTCTATGATTTTTTTTTTATCACTAACAAGCAAATTTTTGATATCTTCACCAAGGCACTGGCAAGGGAATACTTTGAAAGGAACAAGTTGGAACTGGGGGTGATAAAGATCACATAAGTATCCCTGAGTGACTAGTTGACGAACACTCCTTTTCGCGCATGGTGCGCGGGTTTTTCCAATTTAAATGACGGTATTGATTTAGGGATTTATTTTTTTTGGAGTCGGCACTTGGAATTGACTTATGGTGTTCCAAGTCACCTTTTGTTTTTAATCCCTAATCAAAAGGAAATGACTCTTTATTATGGTCTGCGTACTAGAAATTCGGGTAAGGAATTTTGTTTACCGAGAGGAAGGTATTAGGCATCCCTCGAGTCCCATGGTTCTAGCACGATCGCTTTTATTGACTTATACTTGACTTAAATTATTTTTGAATATATTATTACCGGCCATGATTTGTTCACATTTATATTATTTGTTGAACTTTTATTTGGTCTTAACCTAGATGTGTAACCGCATTCTTGGTCTTGACATTTAGACATAATTGTCTTTCTTCGCATCACACCTAATAATTTTATCTATAAGTCTTATGTTAAATTAATGAAACTTAATTATATTTTTTGGACAAGGTGCATCACCGCATCCTTGAATTATATTTTTTTAATGTCTCAGGAAAGATGTGTAACCACATTCTTAATTGAAATCGACTTTTGAAACGGATCATATATTTTAATAATTTACCTCTTACTAGAAAGTTTAAGAGTATTATTATTGATTAAACAACCTCTACTATTTAAAAACACTATTTACATAATAAAATTCTAAAATCTTAAACAAATATAAAGTTATTTCATATAAAAATTCGAGATAGATGCATTCATATTTTTAGTATATTTACAAGTCATGACAAAAAACATTAAAAAAAATAAATGTAACTTTTCATTTCTTAATTTTTCTAGTATGAACATTTTTTAATTTTAGATGAAGTTAACTAAACAAACTATTAGAATATTTTTTTTAGGGATTTTGATAAATTTTGGTTGGATGCAAGAGATGTTTAATTAATAATAGCATATGGTACAAGATGGAAAGCAAAGAGATCAAACACACATAAAATTCGAGCAACTTCATAACATTGAAATCAAGTATTATATAATCATCAAAATCAAATTATACAATAAAAATTAAATGGTACCACTTGCGAAAATTCAATTCACGAAAAGGAAACAATGCTAATAAAGAACCACGAACTCAAAATCAAGAAAGTGAACCTCGACCTCAACTCTTTTTCCTCCAATGTGTAGGGTGGCCTTTGGTGAGTAAAAAAAAGTAAAATGTAAGGATATTATTATTTTGTTTTTTCTTTCCATGTGAATGTGTTGTGTGTTTGTGGATAGGGATAGGAGTGTGAAATTTTTTGTGTGTTTGCTGCCTGTGTGTATAGTAAATTTTTTTCCTCTTGCACGTTTCTTTTGTGTTGCTGTGTTGTGTTTTGCTTTTTGATTTTTCTGGTTTTTTTTTACGTTTTTGTGTGTGTTATTGATAATATAGTAGTGTAGTGGTGTAGTGTTGCTGATTGTTTTTCCTGGGAGTGGGACAATATAGGGGGTATGTAGTAGAGGGGGGGTATGTGGGTGGTGAAGGTAATGGGGTGTAGTGTATGTGTAGTGTGATGAGTGGAAAGTTTAGGTTGTTTTCTTTTTTCTACAAAAAATAAAATAAATTGTTGTTAACAAATAATAATAATAATAATAATTACTTATGTTGGATTAATAAAATTATAGAAAAGTGAAATAACTAACATAAAAATATAATTAAGAAACACTAACTTATTCATTAAATTTAAATTAAAAACATATATATTTGTTAATTTCCTTTTCTTGAAAAATAAAACTTAGCCTAAAACATGACTCTATTTTTTGTTGTTTTCAAATCTTTTAAAATAAACTTAACAAAACAAGATTAAAAAAAAAATCTAATTTAAATAAAAGAAATATTTTACCACTAAAAATGGTGTAAAATTTAAGTTCGGTAAAAATTACGTGTCTACAGCTTTCCCCTCTTTGACTGGAAACACGAAGTGTTTGTAGAAAAAGAAGTAGACAACGCGACACATTTTGACAGGACACTTATTTGAAAGAAAAATATAGTACGACAGAGTCTTGGTTTTGGACTTCCTACATATCCCGGGTTATAAGGGAATCAGGTCACGTGTAGTTCAAGGGGATGAGGTGATGAGTTGGAAATTAAGTGAGGTTCCCTCGAGTTGCAGGTCGCGGCTCCTATCCTACATAAAAAAAAAATGAAAGCTAATAGGCAAAAGGAAAAAAAAGTACAAGCTCTTATCTATCCAGCTTCTCTTGAGTCTTCACTTGAGGCTTGAATTTCAGATATCACCTTGATTTTTTGGGTGAGTATCTTGATCTTGAATTGAATTCAATGCTTAACTTGTCACTTAGAGTGAGTTTTTGGCACTCTACAAAATTACAATTTGAATATGTTCTTCAATGACTGCATGTCTTCTTGATAAAAAATTGAACATAAATAGATGTCAGAAAGTCAGACTGCTACATGCATTGAAGAAGTTGATTCTGGCTATCATGGGATTGTTCATTCTGAAAAAAGTTGAAACTTTGTTCCTAAATTTCAAATCCATGTTTCGCTTGAAGAAACCTGAAAATCATCACAAACAAAAGAAATAAACAAAAAATCTCCCTAGTTTTCATTGGAAAAATTTTGTGAGTTATTAGCAAATGTAAAAAAAAAAAAAACTCAAACTAAGAAGTGCTTATCCTAGGAGAAAAAAGACAGTCTCAGACTAGGAAGTGTTTATCCTATGAGAAAGTAACCAAATCCGATTATGTGGGAGGGTCTTACTAATCCCATTGTCCAAGAGGTTCCTGCTAATCTAAATCTCATTGTTTAGGAGGGTCTTGTTACCCTAATTCTTATTGTTTAGGAGGGTCCTGCTACACTAATGTCATTGTTTAGGAGGGTCCTGCTACACTAATTCCCATTGTTTAGGAGGGTCCTGCTACTCTAATTCCCATTGTTTAGAAGGGTTCGGCTACACTAATTCTCATTGTTTATGAGGGTCCTGTTACCCTAATTCCCATTGTTTAGGAGTGTCCTGCTACACTAATTCTCATTGTTTATGAGGGTCCTGTTATACTAATTCCCATTGTTTAGGAGGGTCCTGCTACTCTAATTCCCATTGTTTAGAAGGGTCCTGCTACACTAATTATCATTGTTAAGGAGGGTCCTGCTACTCTAATTCCCATTGTTTAGGAGGGTCCTTCTACACTAATACCCACTGTTTAGGAGGGTCCTGCTACTCTAATTCTCATTGTTTAGGAGGGTACTGCTACACTAATTCCCATTGTTTAGAAGGGTCCTGCTACACTAATTCCCATTGTTTAAGAGGGTCCTGCTACTCTAATTCACATTGTTTTAGGAGGGTCCTGCTACACTAATTCCCATTGTTTAGGAGGGTCCTGCTACTCTAATTCTCATTGTTTAGGAGGGTCCTGCTACACTAATTCTCATTGTTTAGGAGGGTCCTACTACACTAATTCTCATTGTTTAGGAGGGTCCTGCTACTCTAATTCACATTGTTTAGGAGGGTCTTGCTACTCTAATTCTTATTGTTTAGGAGAGTCCTTCTAATCTAAATGTAGGAGGGTCCTGCTAATTCAATTATCTAAGAGAGTCCTGCAAATCCCATTATGAGAAGGGTCCTGCTAATCCCATTATGTAGTAGTGCCCTTCTTAACAGAATCATCAAATAGAATCACCACAATATTTTTTTTGCCCAGTTTACACCAGAAAAATATTATTTACGCTAATAGCATGGATGAGAAATACTTGTACCAAAGAAAAAAATGCAAGACAAAATGCAATTAGGGAGTTTGTTCCTTAGAAATGAAAGATAATCGGGTGTTTGTTCCCTAAGGTTAAAATGTAGCTAGAGTGCTTATTCCATAGAAATGAGAGTGATTTTTTTTTAACAAATAAAAATATGCACCAGTTTCTAAATTGAGAAACTTTGAAACTCTTTTTAATGATCCAATATTGATCATTCAATGATATAAAATTTTATTTTGTGAGACCGAGCCTTATTGTAAGATTTCCTACCTATCTTGTATAGCAAGAATCAGGTCAAACGTTGCTCATATAAAATCAAAAATTATTTTTCTTTATCTAGAGGTTTTTTTATTTTCTTTTTTTAAGAAAATCTTATGGGAAAGGAATCGGTTCATGTTTGACAATATCTTGACTTTAGTTGGTACCAACAATTAGTATGATGCATATGACTTCCATTATTCATATCCTCATTTTCAAGTGCACTCACAACAAAAGAAGTCCTACTTCACACATAATATAATTGTTCCGATCTTAGGACATTTTAAAAGTCACTCACACTCAGAAAGATGTTCAATGCATGAGATTGAGATATCATATGTTGGGCCCTCATGTAAGTATCCACTGATGTGAGAACACAAAAATGAGATCAAATAGGACGTGTCATCGTTTTGTAATGTAGGCTTAGGGAAAGGTAGGATATTCATTTCGAATAAAGTGATTATTTCCTCCTTAAAATTTGCACAATGCTCTCAATTGTTTTAATTTTCACATTTGACCTTCTTCTTTTTTTGAAAGCTCCTCCTCATTTATTTGCCTCTTCTTTTTTTCTCATTTTCTCTTCCTTTTGTTGGAGATATTTTTTCATTTTTCTTTCTTGCTTTTTTTTTGTCATTTTTTTTAACTTTTACATAATTGACCTTTTCACTTTGTTTCCCAACTTAGGTCTTTGGCGTTGTGTAGCTAATTGATAGTGCGCTCAGAGAGGTGGGATCAAGGAATAGTGTATTTATGCACTCAAAGGGATATATACTGAAATACGGTTATTAAATAAAAATGTTTCATGCTCAAAATGGGAGTTTTATGGATAACATGTCATTCGGTAGGCATGAAAGGCACAATCAGATCAAAGGAAGCTTATAATCATTTCCCAAGTTAAATGTTGCTCAAACTTTTGCCTCAACCAACATTCAGGCCAAGTTCTAGATCAAAAGTCATTCCATTGAATTTTATATCTAAAGCTCACCACACAATGCACAGGAAACAATGAGGTCGAATTTATTTTAGCCTTAACTTTAAGAAAAACAGTTTCTCAAGTATTACATAAATATATCAAGAGATACTAAAATAAGTCGATAGGTCACAACAAAATTGGTCTGTCTTGCTAAATAGTTTAACACTTTATTATTTTTCTTATGCACACTCCTAAATATGTTGGTACTAACCAAGTCAATTTTTTCTAAATTAAAAAAAAATCCCAAAATTTTTCCATCCCTTCTTTTTTTTGGTTGCCCCAGTTTTTGTGACGAGGACTTTTTAGATTTTCCTTGGTTGGACCGAACCTCAACATAAGGTTCCCTATGTATCTTGTCAAAGCAAGAATCAGGTCAAACGTAGTTCAAAAGATTATAATCACAACATAATTTTTAATAAGAAAATACTTCTCTTTTTAATTTTTTTTTTTAATAAGGATCACCGAACCCGAGGAGGGTTGCCTATGTATCTCATCGAGTTGAGAATCAGGTGTGCGTAGTTCATTCAGATTGGACACTTAAAAAAAACTTTAAGATATTAAAATTTCATGTAGCACATAAAATTATCTAAGTTGTCAATTAAGAGAGGGATACCTGTCCTCAATGAACCTAACTCTTGTTTCAGATCTCACTAAGTCAAAAATGTAAATGATGCAAATAAATGAAGCCTACTAGGGATAAGCATGCCTATGTCCCAGTTTTACTAGGTTCAAACCTGAACGAGATAGGTATCTAGACTGACTTATCCGAGTGGACAACTCGGGCCAGGGCTGGGTAACATAACGGTAGCAGCGCTATTCCGACTTCATTGCTGGTCCAACCCCGCCTAATATATGCTACTAATAATCCTTCACCAGGTGCCAAAATACTCTATCTTTATCTCAATAGAAAGTAGGATGCATAGCTGCATTCTTGTGACTATGTGTGAAGTGTTTTTTTAGAGATTAAGAAGAGGTGCATGAAAGAAGACATTTATAATACAATTCAACAATATCAAAGCAATAAATGAACAATAAGTAGCACATTAGGCTATTATACACAATATATCCAAATAATAATAATAAGACAAAGTAAAAGCCAATATAACAAAGCTCGAATTTTGGTTATTCCCCAGCGGAGTCACTAGAGATGTCACAACCCTTTTCACGCGCGGCGGGTGAGTTTTTCCAATTTAAGTGATGGTATTGATTTAGGGATTTATTTTATTTTTTTCGAACTCGCCACTTGAAATTGAGTTATGGTGTTTCAAGTCACCTTTTGTTTTTAATCCCTAATCAAAAGGAAATGACTATTTATTATGGTCTGCGTACTAGAAATTCGGGTAAGGAATTATGTTGACCGATGGAAAGTTATTAGGCATTTCTCGAGTCCTGTGGTTCTAGCACGGTCACTTTTATTGACTTATAGTTGACTTAAATTATTTTTGGATATATTATTACGGGCCATGATTTGTTCACATTTATATTATTTGTTGAACTTTTATTTGGTCTCAACCTAGATGCGTAACTGCATTCTTGGTCTTGACATTTAGAGATATAATTGTCTTTCTTCGCATCGCACCTATTAATTTTATCTATAAGTCTTATGTTAAATTAATGAAAGTTAATTATTTTTTTGGACAAGGTGTGTCACCGCATCCTTGATTTTTTTTTAATGTCTCAAGAAACATGTGTAACCACATTCTTAATTGAAACTGACTTTTGAAACGGATCATATATCACTACTAAAAAATTATCAAAAAACGATAGCCAAAAGCCACGGACTGCATCGCTTTTTTGGTCAAAATCGATGGAAAAGCGATGCAGTCACCTCTGTCGCTTTTTAGCCCGACGCTTTTCAAAAATGACGGACTGCGTCACTAAAAACCGATGGACTGCGTCGCTAAAAAGCGACGAACAATGTCGCTTTTTGACTTCTTCTTTTTTTTGAAATATTTTTAACAAAAGTGACGGACTCAGTCGCTTTATTTTAATTTTATTTTTTTTATTTTTAATAGGTGACGCAGTCCGTCGCTTTTCTAGAAATTTTATTTTTAAAAATCCCTGAAAAGTAACGGACAAAACCACGTTGTCTGTCGCTTTTCTTGCAATATTTTTGGTGCCAGTTTCTGCTGCCCACCTACAAATGCAATTCAATTCAATTCTACACTATTCAGCCCAATGAAACAAACACAATTATAAACTATCTAAACAAAACATAAAACAACAAACTTAAAATAACATTAAAAAGTATCTAAATCACAAATTAAAGACTTACACTACACCATTTTAGGCTTTTAGCCACACCAGTAAAGTGTAGCCTAAACTAGCAAAAAGTGTGGCCTTTGATAAAAGGCTACACTTTTGGACTTTAAGCAACGCTTTTTAGGGGGTGCCCAAAAGAAGTGTAACCTTTGACATTAGGCAACACTTTTTAAATGTCGTCATCACAGCTACACTTATAAAACGTGGCCAAAGAGGTATAAGGGCACGCTTTGTAGTGATTCATTAGCAACACCTTTTTTTTATTATACTACACGTAAAAGCATTACCTTTGCTTT
This sequence comes from Solanum acaule, assembly GCA_036250505.1. Classification (NCBI taxonomy): domain Eukaryota; kingdom Viridiplantae; phylum Streptophyta; class Magnoliopsida; order Solanales; family Solanaceae; genus Solanum; species Solanum acaule. Next base: position 11,074 of record JAJOOR010009075.1, read on the forward strand.
GTTATTGGTCACACTTAAAAAGTGTTGCCTTTTATATCTCATCTAGAACAACGCTT
>JAJOOR010009076.1:0-25074 GCA_036250505.1 Solanum acaule
CTTGTTTTCTCATCCGTTTTACAGAGAATTATGGAGAAGGAAGTAATCGATCCGTTCATAGCTGGTTAAGTCCAATTGGTGATGGTGCATTGTCAAAACCATCTTGGTGGAACTTTTAGTCTTGGCAGTCGAATGGTTAACATGTAGGGATAGTATTCAAAGATGAAGAGGCTTGGGATATTTGAAATGTTTGGAGAGGGATGGAGGAAGAGCACATGAGCTTTCCAGGCAATGGAAAATGGCTCAGATTGTGCAATAGCTTACTGACAAAACAGTTGAATCAACAAAAAGAATACTTGAGGAACCTAATTACAATGCCGGAAAGGAAATATGAGTTCGTTAGCCTTCAGAAAAATGTCAAATCTTGTTTCCTATTAAGGGGTAATTTGTGTAATACTCCCTCCGACTCAAATTATCTGTCTTGTTTCTCTTTTACATGCTCCTTAAGAAAACATTAATTAAGAATGTTTTTTTTTTACTATTTTACCCTCATTTATGTCTTATGATATGATCTCTATTTATTAAATATTTATTCGGGTGTTCGTAGCCTTCGAGAAACCTATGGTCTGTGGGCAAGTTTATTAAATTGTTAATGCTGTTTGTACTTGTCAGAATGATTTAATATCCTAGTTGCACTTTGCATATATGTTCTATTTCCCTGCTTATAAGCCTGTTGAACTTTTTCATTCTCAAGAATTGCATTTCTTACAGCTTCCACTTCTTGTTTCATTGACACAAGCATACCGATTATCTTACTAATTTTGATTTTCTGTAATTAACAGGCAGCAATGGCTTGTCGGACTTTTCTCCTTTTAATTTTCCTGCAAAAGACTTCGATAATCTTGCTCGTAGTCTTCGGAAACATACAGTTACTGATTTTCCTGCATCTACCTCCCTTATTCCCAAATTTTCCTTCTATGACGTGAGCTCTTCAAACGGACGAAAAGATATGAGGCCTGCTGATCATTGTCCCCATAATGTTAATTCTTCTTTCACACCGACCAAAACAATTGAAGATGAATGGTCCGTGAAACCATTGAAGAAAGATGATGTCGATATCTTGGATAGTATTGTACAGATTAAAGAAGCCGAGGCATGAATGATTCAGAGTCTTGCAAATGATGCACTAGGAGAGGTAGGGAGTTTGAGGCGTCTAACTAGGCCGAAGAGCGAGATACTGGAAGAAGAGAGTTCCGAATGACCCTCCAAACTGTGCTTGCTGGAAACTGAGAAAAGGAGTTGAAAAAAGTTGGAAGAGCTCAAGACTTTGGAGAATTTACATTGCAATTACAACGAGATGAAAATGCAATTGCATATGGAAATTTCAGGCTTGTTAAGTAGAAAGGAAGCAGCCAAACATCCATTGGTATAACCTAATCTCTTCTTTGACTATTTCTCAAGTAACTGACAATTACTTAATTTCATCGTTGCAAGTTTTTTTACTTAATTTCATTGATTTGAAGTAAGTGGTCGGTGAACTATTGTAGGTCTTTGGGATAACTTCAAGTTCATTTGTTGATACAATGTTTAGCTCTAGTTTTCTTTTCCTCGTAACTTATACCTGTATAAGATATGCAGGAATCTATTTATTATTTTACACAGGATAAAGTATGAAATAAGAATGTGGGGTTTAGTAATGCATCGAGTAACCATGCATTACTATTCCCTCCATTTATGATCTTTGCATAAATAATCCATGCAGTACTTGCTCTTAAATTAAGTGATCCTTCATATAGTTGACTATTTTCTTGTTAGCTAAGTGGCTTATTCTTGTGAAATTTGTGTTGATGTTCACTTTTGGCTTTGGGAAACCATATGCTATATTAATACAACCATGGAGCATCCAAGGGTGTAGCCTAGTGGTCAATGAAGTGGTTAAGAATCCTGAGGTCTCAGGTACGAAACTCAGTGGAGACAAAAAAACACTAGGTAATTTGTCCTAGCATTGTTGGATAGAGTTACCATGGATACAAATATGGATAGTCTTTGGCTGAATAGTATCTTTGGCACAGTTGGAGTCTTGATGTTCAGCCATGGATAGCCTTTGGCCAAAGAGACAGATCCAAAATTTGAGGTTTATGAGTGCATTGTATATAACATATTTAGTGAACTTTTTCAAAAAATATATAGGGTTTGGATGGAAGTTATTGGGGTTTTTCAAGTCCGTACTTCCCGAGCTAGCTCTGACCTTGGCTTGGATGGAGTTTAAAAAAGAAAGAAATACTTTTGAAATTTGTGCTCTAAAACAAACCATAGTTTTTTGCGTGACTTTCTTAGGTGGTCATGGGAGCACCTCCTCCATTTGAAGGGGAATGCATGTTTTGTTTGTCCGAGCTCGGAACTTGATCACGTTATAATTCACTTATATCCTCTATGGTTTCCTAAAGTACCTAATAAATACAGTAAAACCTCTCTAAATTAATATTGTCAGGACCATGAAATATTATTATTTTGTAGAAGTATTATTTAATCGATAAATTAATATTTATTAATTTAAAAAGTGTTTTCGAGATTCAATGAAGGTTAATTTTGATTACATCGTTCAGGGATGAAGCCTTAATGAATTTAAATGAACTCTCTTGTGGAAATGATATTTATGAATTAGAGGTCATGACTAATAATCTTGCTTACCACAGTAAAATGGATGTCAATAGCCTCTTAGATTATCCAAGGTGAAAAATGATACATGTTTAGAGGTCTAGAGCTTAAAAGAAATTGTGGATACCATTGGAGAAAACAATATTGATGATGAAGTTGAAGACGATACAATATATTTGGAACTAGTTACGCATAAGGAAGCACTTATCGCGTCTAGAACTCTTAACAAAATCTTCTAGAGATTATTTGAATCGAATTTCTTTGATAAATTTTTTCCCAATTTCTCATTGAGCTGTAGCATATATTGTTGTTCTGATTTCTGATCTATGCAATTTTATTTTAAACCCATTGATAGCTTAATGATAAGCCGAGTTGGTGCTCTTTTTGAAATTATTTGATTAACTATTACTGATTTCTTAGAGTATTTTGCAGGAGATTTTGAGGAAAATAGAGAAAATATGAAAAATAATCACAATCAGATTACATCTAACAAACTATTTTGAATTTATCCTCAGACATAACAAACCAGTTTTGTCATTTTGCTAATGTCTACCTGTAAAGACAGATAGAATTTTGCTTTTATGCTTTAGTATAAAAAAGGTGTGAAAATCTTTTTACTCAGAGAGAAAATTTAGAGGACAAATTTCTGAAGTTCTTCTTTCCAATCTGTCAGTTTTTTAACCTCTCTGCAAATTTTATTCTTCTAGATATAATGGTTAGTGGTCAGTCAGATGCTTTGAGGGGAAGAGGTTCGGGATATTTGAAACGTTATGGAGGAAACGCACACAAGCTTACTAGGCAAGAGAATTGCGGAAAAGGAGCTATTCAATCAGTTCATAGCAGGTTTAGGCCAATTGGTGACGGTGGTGTTGCGTTGTCAAGCCATGTTGGTGGAACATGGTTTGACAGTCGAGTGGTCAATAAGGAAACATGTAGTGATCGTATTCATAGGACAACAAGCTCGGATAACAATTCAATTTTCCTATCCAACTTGTCTGTGAGACCTAGAGTTGTTGATGGTCTGTCAAGGGATTCGAGGAAAAGAGGCTCGGGATATTTGAAACGTTTGGAGAAAAGAGATGGAGGAAGAGCATATGAGCTTTCTAGGCAACAGAAAATACTTAGAAGAATAGTGTCGGAGCCTATTCCTCTTATGGCTCAGATTGTGCAACAGCTTGATGACGAAACAGTTGAATCAACAAAAGAATACTTGAGGAACCTAATAACAATGCCGGAAAGGATATATGAGTTTGTTAGCCTTCAGAACAGACTTGATGAGAGATCTGATCTTACCAATCAGACTCTCTTGAACTGCCATAGGATCCAACTAGAATTTTTGGTTTCAATAAGAACATGTCTTGGAAGCTTCTTATCGGAAAACACCCGCCTTCTAACATCAGAATTGGTTGAAATTTTCTTACTTGAAAGGTGTCGAAACATTAATTGCAGGAGGCTTTTGCCTATTGAGGATCACGGTTGCAATATTTGTTCAACGAAGAAGGGATTCTGCAGCGAATGCATGTGTCTTGTGTGTCTGAAATTCGATTGTGCCAATAATACTTGCAGTTGGGTAGGGTGTGATGCATGCTTGCATTGGTGTCATGCTGTTTGTGGTATTCGTCGAAATCTTATAAAGCCAGGTCCAAGTCTCAAAGGACCTTCCGGGACAACCGAGATGCAATTTTACTGTCTGGGATGTGGTCATGCCTCGGAAATGTTTGGCTTCGTTAAGGATGTGTTCATGTCTTGTGCGAAGGAATGGGGTGAGGAAACCCTGATGAAAGAGCTTGATTATGTTCGGAAAATCTTCCAAGGGAGTGAAGATTTTAAAGGCAAGGAGTTACATGAAAAGACAGATGTCTTGCATACAAAGCTAGTTACAAAGACGATTTCCCCTTCAGACGCCTGCAATTTTATATTTCAGTTTTTCAGCAGTAAGTATACAAACCAATTCATTTTTATCTTATTTGCATAAGAACAAGTCTCTATTTTACAATGTTCTGGTTTTCCTTATGTTATACTCATTCCTATTTTTTATTTTGGATGCACAAACCACGAAAGGGAATATGAAGTTAGAAATAGTAGCTACCTAAATTGTTATATTAATTCCGTTTGAGATGGTTGTGTTGGTATATATATATACAATTAACCATGCGTTTAGATAACAACATTTGACAATAGGGACAGTGAGATGTCCATCAGATGTATGTCATTCTCTGGCTTCTGTCTTGCATTTGTCAAATTGAATATTACTGAATCCCCTTGCAGCTCGCTTACAATTACTAGAAATCTATAGTCTATGGGTGATTATAGATGGACCTTCACTAGCCTAACCCTAGAAGTTATCTCATGAGGTGAGAATTTTTTGACATCATATAAGAAGACCAATTCCACATTACACAATCGATCTAGGACACATATCTTCCCCCAACTTGCCAACTGGAGTGTGGACCACATAATTGGGGACCCTGAAAGCTAGCGGATGAGTTGAGAGCATTGTGTAAGACCATACAAGCAAACCAATTCCACATCCCACAACCGGTATGGGACACTTAGCAATGGGCAGGTTTATTAAATTGTTCATGGTTTTGTACTTCAAGAATGATTTATTTCCTAGTAGCAATTCGTGATAAATGTTCTATTTTCCTACTTATAGGCCTGATTTTTTTCTATTTTCAAGTACTGCATTTCTTTAACCTCTATGAATTTAAAAGAATTAGAGATTATCAACGGAAACATTTTTCCCAATCTGCCTTAGTTCCTTAGCGTCCACTACATGTTTCATTGACACAAAATGTGTCATTTCTTTACTAATTATATTTTTCTTTAATTAACAGGCAGCAACGAATTGCCAAACTTAAGTAATCTAGATATTCTTGGAAAGCTCGTAGTTACTGATTTTCCTGCCTCTACCTTCCTTATTCCCAATTCCTCATTCTATGACATGAACTTTTCAAGTGCACAAAAAGATACGAGGCCTTTTGATCCTTTTATAAATGATTTTAATGCTTCTTTCACAGCTATCAAAACAATTGAAGATGAACCGTCAATGAAACGATCGAAGAAAGATGAGGTTGATTGCTTGGGAAGCATTGTACGCATCAAAGAAGCAGAGGCACAACTGTTTCAGAGTCGTGCAGCTGATGCACGAGGAGAGGCAGTGAGTTTAAGGCGGTTGGCTCGACTAGAGAATAAGAAATTGAACGAAACGTATTATGAAAAACTCTCCAAATTGTGCTTGCAGGAAACGGAGAAAAGGATGAGGAAAAAATTGGAAGAGCTTAAAACCTTGGAGAATGCTCATTCCGGTTATTGTGAGATGAAGATGAAATTGGATACGGAGGTTGCATGCTTATTAAACAAAATGGAAGCCGCCAAACAGCTATTGGTATAGCATAATCTCTTCCTTGTCAGTTTATCTAGTAATTGTGATAGCTTCTTAGTTTCCTTGTTGCAAATTTTTTAACAGTAAATGGTTGGTGAACTATTATAAGTCTTTGAAATACCTTTAAGTTACAATGTTTGGTTTATTTGTTTTTTCCATATAAAACTTAACGCTAGTCAATACAATGCTTGGTTTTAGTTTTCTTTTCCGCATAACTAATACCTGTATAAGGTATGCTGGAATATATTTATTATTTTTTATGCGGGATAGTGTATGGATTAAGGAGGCAAGGATTAGTAATAAATCGTGCGTTATTACTAACCCTGTATAAGGTATGATGGAATCTATATATTATTTTATGCAGGATAATATATTGAATAAGAATGCGAGGATTAGTAATAACCCGTGCTTTACTAATCCCCGCATAACTTGCTTCTAAACCAAGTTATCCTTCAAATAGTTGACTATTTCCTTTTTAGCTCAGTGGCTTATTGTTATGAAATTTGTGTTGATGTTCACTTTGGGATTTGGAAAACCATATGCAATATTAAGACAACCATGGATACCGCCTTTGGCTAAATCTTTTCTTTGGCATAGTTGGAGTCTTGATGTTCAGAAGTATTGAACTTACCATCTAACACTGCCACATTTTGTAGGAGTTTTTAGAGTTACATGTAAGTTTTCCCAAAATATTACTTTCTCCGTCCCAATTTATGTAATGCACTTTAATTGAGATCGGAGACGGATTCAAAATTTGAGGTTTGTAGGTTCTGGAGTATATTATATATTTTTTTCAACAAATATATAATGTTTGGGCCGAAGTTATTAAGTTTTGTCGAGCCTGTATTTCCTATGCTAGCTCCAACCTTGACTCAGACGGAGTTTAAGAAAGAAAAAATACTTTTGAAATTTGTGGTCTAAAACAAACCATAGATATTTGTATGACTAAAAATTATCTCATTAAGGATAAAATAAAAAGTTAAAAGCTAGATTTCTAAACGTAGAAAAATATCCTTCTTTTGGTACTGGCTAAAAAAGAAATATATCACATAAAGAAACTTAAAGAAAATTAGATTCTGATTCTGATAAACTTATCTGTGCATTAGATGCATATATATTATAGTGATAACATTTATTCTGATTCTGAACAACTTATCCTCGCTTTCTTATTCAATACACTATCCAGCATAAAATGATATATAGTTTCTAGCATACCTTATACAAGGTTTGTAATAATGCACAGGTTATTACTAATCCTTGCATTGTTATTCCATACACTATTCCGCATAAAATAATATATAGATTCTAGCATCCCTTATATATATATATATATTAGTTAGGCGGAAAAGAAAACAGGAATCAAACATTGTATTGAATAATACTAAGTTTTATATGGAAAAAACAAATGAACCAAACATTGTAACTTGAAAGGTATTCCAAAGACTTATAATAGTTCACCAATCATTTACTATTAAAAAACTTGCAACAAGGAAACTAACTGTCACAATTACCAGCGAAATAGGCAAGGAAGTGATTATGCTATACCAGTAGTTGTTTAGCTGCTTCCATTCTGTTTAATAAGCCTGCTATCTCCATATCTATTCTCATTTACATCTAATAATAATCGAAATGAGCATTCTCCAAGGTCTTAAGCTCTTCCAGTTTTTTGCTCCTCCTTTCCTCTGTTTCCTGCAAGCACAATTTGGAGAGTTTTTCATAATATGCTTTGTTCAGTTTCTTACTCTCCCGCCAAGCCAATCGCTTTAAACTCACTGCCTCTCCTCGTGCATCATCTGCACAACTCTGAAACATTCGTGTCTCTGCTTCTTTGATGTGTACAATACTTCCCAAGCTATTGGCCTCATCTTTCTTCGATCGTTTCATGGACCATTGATCTTCAACGTTTTCATAGTTGTGAAAGAAGTGTTAACATTATTTGGACAAGGATCAACTGGTCTCATATCTTTTTGTCCGCTTGAAGAGCTTGTGTCAGAGAATTTGGATTTGGGAATAAGGGAGGTCGATGCAGTAAGATCAGTAACTGCATGTTTTCCAAAACTAGTTAGATTACTAAAGTCTGACAATCCGTCGCTGCCAGTTAATTAAAGAAAATATAAATTAGTAAAGAAATGACATGTTTTGTGTCAATGAAACATGAAGTGGACGCTGAAGAACTAAGGTGGGAAAAGTGTTTCCGCTGATACTCTCTAATTCTTCTTAATTCATAGAGGTTAAAGAAGAGCAATAATTGAAAATTGAAAAAATTCACTACGCTTATATGTAGGAAAATAGAACATTTAACACAAATTGCAACTGGGAAATAATTCCTTCTTTAAGTACAATACCATGAACAATTTAATAAACTTGCCCATTGCTAAGTGTCGCACACCGGTTGATGGATGTATAATTGGTTTACTTATAGGGTCTTGCACAATCAACTAGCTTTTGGTGTTAAGTTTTTCCCAGGATCCATTTTTCTTACAAATGGATATTTCTTACAAAATTGTCAAATCTTGTTTCCTATTATGGGGTAATTTTTATAATACTTCCTCCATCTCAAAATTATCTGTGGTATGTATCTTTTACCTGCCCCTTAAGAAATCATTAATTAAAAGGTTTTTTTTTTTTACTATTTTATTCTCATCCATGTCTTGAGATATAATCTCTCTTCGTTAAATATTTATTCGGGTGTTTATAGTCTTCAAGAAGCCTATAGTCTATGGGCAAGTTAATTAAACTGTTCATGGTGTTTGTATTTGTTAGAATGATTTATATCCTAGTTGTATTTTGCATATATGTTCCATTTTCCTACTTATAAGCATGTTGAATGTTTTTCATTCTTCTTGTAGTCATACGTCTATAAACTCTTGAACGAAGAGAGGGACATAGACATTGTGCTGGGGATTTGGAGCACTCAAAGAAGCATCACAATTGTTGGTATTGTAGGCGTATAAATGTTGAGGAGGGTGCTTTTCGTAGGATGCATATGGCTAGAACGATTGGGCCGACGAGATCCCAGTGGAATTTTGGAAGAGCACAGGCTGGGTAGGTATGGTGCGGCTGTCTAAGTTGTTTTCAAGACAGCGAGGGTGCCCGATGCATGGAGTACAATGATTCCGTTGTTCAAGAACAAGGGTGACATTTAGAATTTTTACAACTATAGGGGTAACAAGCTGTTAAACCACACTATGAAGGTGTGGCAGAGAGTGGTGGAGATGAGGGTGAGGAGGGATGTGGCTATTTTCGAGAACCAGATCGGATTCATGCCGGGGCACGCTACTACATAAATCATTCTTCTCGTAAGGAGGGAGGAAGTAGGACTTTCATATGGTTAGAAGCTAGCTCAAGATATATTCTTTTGGAAATTAGTTTTGTGCTTCAAGGAGAGATCAATAACTGAGATAATCTGTCCGGAAAGAGTTGTAGTGATAAATTACACAGTTATACTTGCATATATTAGAAAGGTCACATTCTTGAGATGTCTACAGAAGTAATCAACTTGCTATAGGTAAAAAAAGGTTTATCTGTAGGATTAGAGTCAGTTACCTCATATTTTTCTTCTTATTAGCAGAGTAGGTGAGGCTTCTGGTCTTGATATCCTTGAGTTTATATATATTCCAGTAACTAACCTTAGAGGTTCTTGGTGAGTTTAAAAATGACGTCGGTGCTCGGTCCTTCTGATGCACTATGTTATTCCTGAGTACCACTTTCTTATGTGAACATTAGTATAATGCTACACTCGTGTAGATCTACTGATTTGGCACGGCGAAATTTTCTTGGTTATACAATTATACACTCATGACTCAACTGAGCATAATTTTGGCTTCTGCACACACACATAAAAAAATGCTACTTTTTTTACAAATGCCTCATGCTACAACCCCTCTCTTGGCGCTGCCAATATAACTAAACTACCAATTATGTATCTTAAGACGTCTTATTGAGAGAATACAACAGTACACTTGCATAAACTTCAGACTTCTATTTTTCCCATGTATCATCTAGTCATCATTATGTGCTCAAGAACTGCTTTTAGCCGTCTTTTGATGTTGATCTGCTTTCATGTCATCAGCACATGAAAAATGCTTACCTGTGCTCCGATATGCTGGTGGTAACCTTGACAAATGGTGAGTCGAAACGTGTGGAAGTTATCTGATCAAGAGATACATTAAGAGAAGCAATGGAAGTGTTAAGAAACATGTTTGGGCCTGACATTCTCGATGCCACTGACATATTAGTCCCATGTTGGTGGAAGAATCGGTTTCAGCATGGTAGCTATACAGTAATTACCTCATATATGCAAATCATCAACTCGTCCATGATATTAAGGTAAGCAATCTTCATTTCTCATTTGAAAATAGTAATTTTACAGTGTCCAATCTAAACAAATTTACATAATTTTGAATTATTGACACGAGACTGTATTGACAATCTTGATTAAATTGTGCAATTGTGTCATTTGTGAGTCCTTTATGTCAAGACTACATAGAACAGGATCGTCTTCACCAGTATAGTGACCATTGTTCAGAGACTACAACTAGTATATGTGAGACTAGGAAATGCCGATGTGAAATTGATAGAATGAGACTTCTCATTGAGCTGTAGGCTTTAAGAAGTCCCACATCGGTGGAGGGATGGAAAATTGATCTCCTTACATGGACATGGACAAACCTCCCGTCATGAGCTAGCTTTTGGGGTTGAGTTAGACCCAGATGCCATATCTTTACAGTAGTAGCACATATTGTTGTGTTGATTGCTGATATACACAATTTTATTTAAATAATTTAAGTTCTGGACTTCAACTCGCTAAACATGTTACTGATTTCTTAGAGTATTTTGCATGAGACAATTGAGGGAAAATAGAGGGAAAAAATGAACAAAAAAATAGATACTCAAAATAAAAAATCTCTGGAGAAAATAATCACTATCAGATTACATCTAACAAACTACTTTGAAATTATCCTCAGACATAACAAACCATTTTTGTCATTTTGCTAATGTCTATCTGTAAAGACAGATAGGATTTTGCTTTTATGCTTTAGTATAAAAAAGGTGTGAAAATATTTTTACCCAGAGAGAAAATTCAGAGGACAAATTTCTGAAGTTCTTCCTTCCAATCTGTCAGTTTTTTAACCTCTCTGCAAATTTTATTCTTCTAGATATAATGGTTAGTGGTCAGTCAGATGCTTTGAGGGGAAGAGGTTCGGGATATTTGAAACGTTATGGAGGAAATGCACATAAGCTTGCTAGGCAAGAGAATTGCGGAAAAGGAACTATTCGATCAGTTCATAGCAGGTTTAGGCCAATTGGTGACGGTGGTGTTGCATTGTCAAACCATGTTGGTGGAACATGGTTTGACAGTCGAGTGGTCAATAAGGAAACATGTAGTGATCGTATTCATAGGACTACAAGCTCGGATAACAATTCAATTTTCCTGTCCAACTTGTCTGCAAGGCCTAGAGTTGTTGACGGTCAGTCAAGGGATTCAAGGAAAAGAGGCTCGGGATATTTGAAACTTTTGGATAAAAGGGATGGAGGAAAAGCATTCGAGGTTTCTAGGCAACATAAATTACTTAGAAGAATAGTGTCAGAGCCTATTCCTCTTATGGCTCAGATTGTGCAACAGCTTGATGACGAAACAGTTGAATCAACAAAAGAATACTTGAGTAACCTAATAACAATGCCGGAAAGGATATATGAGTTCGTTAGTCTTCAAAACAGACTTGATGAGAGATCTGATCTTACCAATCAGACTCTCTTGAACTGCCATAAGATCCAACTAGAATTTTTGGTTTCAATAAGAACAGGTCTTGGAAGCTTCTTATCGGAAAACACCCGCCTTCTAACATCAGAATTGGTTGAAATTTTCTTACTTGAAAGGTGTCGAAACATTAATTACAGGAGGCTTTTGCCTATTGAGGATCGCGGTTGCAAGATTTGTTCAACGAAGAAGGGATTCTGCAGCGAATGCATGTGTCTTGTGTGTCTGAAATTCGACTGTGCCAATAATACTTGCAGTTGGGTAGGGTGTGATGCATGCTTGCATTGGTGTCATGCTGTTTGTGGTATTCGTCGAAATCTTATAAAGCCAGGTCCAAGTCTCAAAGGACCCTCCGGGACAACCGAGATGCAATTTTACTGTCTGGGATGTGGTCATGCCTCGGAAATGTTTGGCTTCATTAAGGACGTGTTCATGTCTTGTGCGAATGAATGGGATGAGGAGACCCTGATGAAAGAGCTTGATTATGTTCGGAAAATCTTCCAAGGGAGTGAAGATTTTAAAGGCAAGGAGTTACATGTTAAGGCAGATGTCTTGCATACAAAGCTAGCTACGAAGATGATTTCCCCTTCAGACGCCTGCGATTTTATATTTCAGTTATTCAGCAGTAAGTATACAAACCAATTCATTTTATCTTTATCAGCATAAGAACAAGTCTCTATTTTTCAATTTCTGGTTTTCCTTATGTTATACTCATTCCTATTTCTGATTTTTGGTGCCCAAACCACGAAAGGGAATATGAAGTTAGAAATAGTAGCTACCTTAATCGTAATATTACTTCCATTTGAAATGGTTATGTTGGTATATATACAATTAACCATGTGTTTAGATAACCACAATTAGCTTGCCTACAATTTCTTGAAATCTACAGTCTATGGATGATAATAAATGGACCTTCGCTTGCCTAACCCTAGAAGCTAGCTCATGAGGTGAGAATTAGGTGATATCATATAAGAAGACCAATTCCACATTACACAATCAATGTGGGACACATATCTTTCCCCCAACCTGCCAACTGGAACGTGTAACACTGGGTAAACCAAGAGTTTAGATGAGCTTGACTCTAATGCCATGATAAGGAAATATGGATCTTGGACAAAACTCAACCCTGAAAGCTAGCGGATGAGTTGAGCATTGTGTAAGACCATACAAAAAAACCAATTCCACATCCCACAACCGGTATGGGACACTTAGCAATGGGCAAGTTTATTAAATTGTTCATGGTTTTGTACTTCAAGAGTGATTTATTTCCTAGTTGCAATTTGTTATGAATGTTCTATTTTCCTACTTGTATGCCTATGAACTTTTTCTATTTTCAAGTATTGCTCTTCTTTAACCTCATGAATTTAGAAGAATTAGAGATTATCAACGAAAACACTTTTCCCAGTTTGCCTTAGTTCCTTAGCGTCCACTACATGTTTCATTGACACAAAACATGTCATTTCTTTTCCAAGTTATATTTTCTTTAATTAACAAGCAACAACGGATTGCCAGACTTTGGTAATGTAACTATTCTTGGAAAGCATGTAGTTATTGATCTTTCTATCTCTACCTCCCTTCCTCCCTTATTCCCAAATCCTCATTCTATGACATGTGTTTTTCAAGTGGACAAAAAGATATGAGGCCTGTTGATCCTTGTCCAAATGATTTTAACACTTCTTTCACAGCTATCAAAACAATTGAAGATGAATGGCCAGTGAAACGATCGAAGAAAGATGAGGTCGATAGCTTGGGAAGCATTGTACGCATCAAAGAAGCAGAGGCACAAATGTTTCAGAGTTGTGCAGCTGATGCACGAGGAGAGGCAGTGAGTTTAAGGTGGTTGGCTCGGCTGGAGAGTATGAAACTGAATGAAGCGTATTATGAAAAACTCTCTAAATTGTGCTTGCAAGAAACGGAGGAAAGGAGGAGGAAAAAAATGGAAGATCTTAAGACCTTGGAGAACGCTCATTCCGATTATTGTGAGATGAAGATGAGATTGGATACAGAGGCTGCAGGCTTATTAAACAGAATGGAAGCCGCCAAACAGCTATTGGTATAGCATAATCTCTTCCTTGCCAGTTTCTCCAGTAATTGTGACAGTTTCCTTGTTGCAAGTTTTCTAATAGTAAATGGTTGGTGAACTATTATAAGTCTTTGGAATACCTTTAAGTTACAATGTTTGGTTAATTTGTTTTTTCCATATAAAACTTAACATTATTCAATACAATGTTTGGTTTTAGTTTTCTTAATAGCATAAATACCTGTATAAGGTATGCTGGAATCTATATATTATTTTATTTGCGGGATAGTATATGAAATAAGAGTGTGAGGATTAGTAATAACCAATGCGTTATTACTAACCTTGTATAAGATATGCTGGAGTCTATATATTATTTTAGGTGGGATAGTGTATTGAATAAGAAGGTGCCCTTACTACTTACTAGTAGTTAGAGTGATGTGCTCGTAGTTTCTTGGTCTTCGATTTTGTTGATATGTTGTTTCATGTAGTTCGATGGTAGTATTGTTTGGTTGTAGTACTATTTGTTGTTTTGTTTACTACGTGTTGTCTCTTGTACTTTCATTATGTATATTTTAGTCTATTTTTGTTTTGAGCCGAGGGTCTATTTCTATCAAAAACAACCTCTCTACCTCAACTCTAAGGTAAAGGTAAGGTCTGCATACACTCTACTTGCGTGATGAAAATATCCAATCAATCAAAACTACGAAAGAAAGGTCATAGTCATACACTTGACACAATCAACAAAAAGAGAAACAAAAGAGTCTATTTACATAGCCATTTTAAATACAAGAAAAAATATATATATACAAAACCAAACCACCCATACAAAAACCAAGTAAATCTTTATAACACACGAAGCAACATACAAAAAAATATTTACAACAAATTTAAATATTTGACTAATAACCACATCATCTCATTTTTTGTCGTTTTTAAATAGTCATTATCATAGAGTTTCAGTGAAGATCCATATTAACGACTATGTTTTTCAATTACGTAGATTGAAAAGTGATTATTTGTGAATTTTACACGAGAACAGTGACACCAACCGAAATTCCAAAGAGGAGGATCAAAAGCCCAATGAAATTAACTACAAGTCCTTCTTGGTTCCTTGTAAGGCCCAAAAATATGAATTTTTGCACCAACCCTGTCTCTGCAGCTACTATTGCCATGAAAAATATGGTGATCCCAATTAGGGCATGCCATGGTGCAACTCTTGACCTTGTCGATGATCGCGCCCCGGGGTATAAGAAGGTCAAAAAGGACAATATCCACTAGCAAAAACAAAAAAACAAAAAAATCGTCATGGTATCTGAATTTTGAGATTCAAATGAGTCTTTCTGATTGTATATTTTTTTACGTCTTGTAAGTATTATGACTTATAGTATGTTCTATGTAGTTTGTCAAAATTAAAAGATTGAATCAAAATTCAAACTGTGTCACGTAAATTGAGACGTACTGATTTTTACCTGCAAACCAAAGAGAATGATGGTGGAAAGACCAATCCAAGAGTGAAATGTATACATATGAGGAATTCCAGTTTCATTATGAAATTTGAAAACTGCAATTACTCCAATAATTCCAGTCAAAAGAGCTATCAAATGAAGAATCATGTGAAATAATTTATGATTTTTCGTTGATGTTGGAGTTGTTGTGTATGCCATTATTGCTGTTCAAAAAATCCAAATTAGATTGTTAATTCATATAATAATATAATAAGAGAAACAAACAAACCAACAAACAAATAAATAAAAAGGGCCCAACCCTCCTTAATATTACTTAGGACGATAACATATTCAATGTGATCTGGGGAGTATAGTGCATATATGTACGGACTTTACCAAGATAGTGAGGTTTTCGACTGACTCTTCGCTCAAGAAAAACGTTTTCAAAATCAAATTTAAAAAATACATAGAGTGAAGAAGTAATAATGAAATATGGAGAAAAAAAAGAAAGTGTCTAAAGCAAAGATAATTGAAAAACCAAAGATAATACTAGAATTAAAAAATAATTTTTTTTAAAAAAGGTTTTTTTGTAATGTAAGAAAAAAATATCCTACCTTCTCCAGCCATTAAGACAAATCCAATAACCATAAGCAATGGGTGAATCTGCAAGTAGCAAAATACCCAAATAATTAGTACAAAAGAAATTTAATACATAAAAAAAAATATAGAAATAAAAAAAATAACACCCAAAAATTCCCACAAACTACTTTTGATTTTGGAAAAAAAAAAGATGGATTAGTTAGGGGAAATTTTTTAAATAGCCACTTTTCAGTCCCTATAGTTGAAAAATAGCTAATGAATATTATTTTTCGAAAAAATGAGTCGAAAAGTGGTCAGCTGACACTATGGTTTCTACAATAATTAGTACAACAAAAAATAGCCGTTGTCCTGAAATTTCAAATTCTACTAATAAAGTTTCAGTTATGAAATTTGAAACTGTAGATCAAATTTCAGGATTGAAGATATTTCTCGAAGATATGATCTAAAAGTGACCAGTGAATGCTAGGTGTATCAAAAACTTACATTGAAAATCTTGGGCTTATTGGATGAAGAGAAAGCAAGGCCTTCTCTAAAGTGCAAAAGCCAAACTAACACAAGTGTTGTTATAGCTATGAACAACAAGTGTCCAAATATTGTTATTGCTATTGGAGATTTCACTTGGTAGCTTGAACTATTAATCTTGTTTGGCATTTTAAAAAGATTTTTTTTTACTAATAATTCTTTCAATTATTTTATTTCAACACAAGAAGGATACAAGAACAAGATAAAGAAGAAAGAAGAAGTGTAAATTGGATAGTTTTGAAAAGGGCTAAAGGATAAATAGGCAAATAAAGAAGAGTTCCAAAGTGGTTGCTTGCTTATTGCCAAGTTTAATATATAATACTAATAAGATATTTGGAGTTCGGAACCAAAATGACTACTTTTTTCCTCCATAATGTATAAAGGGTCACTCAATATTTTTTTAACCAAAAGGGATAATTCATTAACAAGAGAGCTAGATATATTGTGATTTTAACAACTGTTCACCGCATAAAAAATAATGACTTCACTACACAATCAGCGAGATATGTTTTCTAATGTTTTTTATTTTTTATTTTATCACTAGTTAGATAATATCTCACATGCATATGAAATGAATTGGAGGGAACATCACATTTAATTTAATCTTTATATATACACTAAAACACCTTAATAGAGTTAAATGCCTATAGTTAATGTGAGACAATGACCTTAAATATTTAGGTATAACCTATTAAGCCACACTTACGTTTGGTAGAACTTGAGTAAAATTTTGGTTAAAGACTTCAATACATAATATGTGTCTTTTAGATTAACTAATATTATTTTTTAATATATGCATTATGATGTTCAAACTAATTTGCGCGTCTTTAGGTTAATTTTATGAGATATTTATTATTTTTCATCTAGTAACTTTATTTATCAGGACTTAGCTTGTCCATATGAGAAGAAATTATTTAGTTTTTTTTTCCTTTGTGGTAATATTTAAATCTGAAACCCCGTGTCCTAGATTCATCATAGACTTGTAGTTGACAAAGTAAAAGAGGAATTTAATATGCTTACGTTACGTAGAGAATTTGTAGTTTATAACAATGTCTAGATCTGTCATTATGCTTTATGTTGAATATATTTTAGAACTTGTTAAACATAAAAAGATGCTTTTTGTTAAGTTGATTATTTAAATAATATCAATTGATCCTACTGTGTTTAGATTAGGGTTTCTGTTTAAGAAAGCTTAGCTTGTTATCTTTGTTTTTGACTCTCATCTTAATTAACGGGGCCCTTAATTGAATACTGATCGAATTGTTTGTAATTTCGAGACTTTTCCAATAAAGGGAGTAAAGAAGAGATATGGACAATCCATGTATAAATCATTCCTTGTTCATGCAGGGTTTGAGGCAAGGTCGCACCTCAATATGTGTGATGTAAACAACGAAAATTTTATGAATCACACAAAAATAATTTTATCGTTAATCAAGAACACTCCATCAAGTAAAGAGATAAGTCTGTCAATAATATTTAAATAAAACAATATCAGATATTGGGATTAGATATAATAATAATTATTTTAAAGAAGACTCAATAAGGGTCAAATTTTCAAAGATGGGACCAAATTATGGACCCCTTATTGGATTTTTTTATTGTTACATGTTAACCCCTTTTTATGCTTCATAATAAGGTCTTAATCAAAGAAGTATGTACTAAATAAAACTGGACCAATATAATGTGAAATAATATTATTCACACAAATTTTGATGACTCATCCAATGCTTCTTGTCAAGATTTTTCTATTTATAATTCGAATTCAAAATCTCTGATTAAAGATGATTTGTTGAATGAGATGAAAAAGAAAAAAAAAATGATCACAAAGTGTAATATAGTTACAACGTGGAACTCTTTAACCCAATATTTGTGGTTTGGGTTAAGTAGATATTAACTTTTAGTAAATACTATATAATATAATACTCCACTTGTTATGTTTATTTCAAGGCCACTTGGACTTCCTTTTTCTCTTACTTAGATAGTCACGTAAATGCATGACAAGTGACAATTTTTTTAAAAAAAATAAAATAATCATATGGTTTTGGCTTTATTTACCAAAAAGATTTGTAGACATTGAACTAAGGTGGGCACACATTAATAAATGGTTACTACTTGTCATTTTTTGATTCACTTTCTTCTTCAATGTTTTGGATGCCTTACTTGAGTGATTAATTGGTTACTGTGGGAATATTCAAGAGAAAAAATGACAATAAAGTTTTCCTTATATTTGGGGTAGATTTAAAATAATCCATTAAATATACTTAGAGTAATTAGTTGTGATGTAAACTTTTATAAGACAATTGTGCCATGGGTGCAATGAATTTAGGTTTATTGGGAGAGTGTATAAGAATAAGAAAATTTAATGTATTAATAATGTTTATATTAGTTATATTTGTATTAGTTATGCTGAAATTTTTCTTATGTAGTGTTTGGTTTGATGTACTAAAAATATCACGCATTGCATAATTTTTTTAAATTTTTTTTATTTGTTTACAAAAATACTCTTCACAAATATAGTGGAGAGGATGTGGACAAGTTTTTAGGGATAATTGTGCCTTTAATCATGCTAATGCATGCATTAGAGCCCATTTACAGTACTGATGCATAGAAATCTATGATATTACTAATACACTCCACAATGCACAATACAGTGTATTATTAATGCAAGCATTAGTTATACATAGATTGAAAAAGTGTACCGAACAAGGTACTAATAATACATATCGGCGATATTGGGTGGTCGTGCAACCATGGTTACCTCACAAAAAAGTCGTTCATATTATTAGAAAACAATTCTATACTTCATCTGAGGTTAATTTCTTAGATAGTTAGTCAACTAATAGTTATTATCTTCGTATTCTTCGTTAAAAAAAATTAGAATCAAGAAGAAAGATGACTTTTTGAGATACTAACTATTAATTAAGTGACCATTTGATTCAGTGTAGTACCACAAATTGAATCTAAAAAAGATAAAATATACGTAAATCTTATCCCTATCTTGAGAGGTATATATAGAAAGACTACTAATTTCAATAGACACCCGGCTTATGAAGAATTACATAGGCAAAAAATCAAAATAAAAACAAACACTTCATTAAAAACAAACTTCAATTACAATTTACACAATTCAAAAGAAAAACAAACCCCCCAAAAAACAAATTATACAAAGAACATCACCCCATCACCCCATCAATACATCACTCCTCTAGAGTATAAAAGTACTTATTAATTGATTGATAATATGAAATTTAATTATGTTTAACAAATAATTATCATGCATAACGTCCAAGAGAAACAGAAAAATCAACAGTAACACCAAAAAGTAGGATGAAAATTGCAAGGAAATTAATCAAAATTGATTCTCCAGAAAATAATGGAAGTTGCAAAAATGTTGATTTTTGCATTAATCCAGTCAATGCTGTAACAATTATCATGTAGAATATTGCTCTACCACCAGATATGTGCCATGGTAAGTTTACTGCTCTTGTTTCTCTTCTTGTGTATGGTAACATGTACATACATAGTCCAATCACCCACTGAAAAAATTAAGAATCATAATTAGAAGAAAATTAAAATTAATGAACAATGGGGGCCGGGATTACAAGCATTCTCAGTGTAATTTTACAAGTGAGGTTTGAGTAGAGTCTATGTAGATTTTATCTTTATCTTATGGAGGTAAAGAAATTACGTTGTTTCTGGTAGACTCTCGGCTTAAGTTATAAAACATTTTAAAGAAGTTCGAAAGAGTAATCAATATTTCACTATAACAATCATATTTTGTTGGAATCGATATTTCCTGTTATGTTATATTATATGTTCTCTATAACAACATTCCACTATGCCAGTAAAATATGAGAACAAACGATGTTGTTATAGAGAGGTTTGATTGTACAATCAATATACTAATTATATACTGAGTATACATTGTCGACGGCTACAACTACGGCTAGGTGGATAATTTTTTGTTTAACCGACTGATTGAGGTATGTTTTAATACATAGATGATGATAATTCAAGTAGCAAAAAGGAACAATTGATAGTTGAGGTGTGGAATTCGTGAAAAACGATAGTTCAAATGCGTTTTTGACCATTAAATGTATATCTTAATTCTTAAGACATAAAATGAGGGTAAAATAGTCAAAATCCCTCTTATTTAATGTTTTCATAAAAGACGTGTAAAAGAAAAATACGACAGATAATTTGAGACAGTGGGAGTAACTACCTGTAAAATGTAAAGGCAGAAGGTGCCAATGCCTATCCATGAATGAAAGCTATACAAGTTTCTCAAACCCCTTCTTTCATGGTACTTGAATGCAGCATGTAATCCAACAATTCCCAGAATAATTGCACATAAATGAAGTAAAAAATGTGCAATTTTTTGTACTTTCTTCTCTGCTCTCACTGTCATGTATGCCATAAGTGCTGTACATACAAAAAAAATAATCAAAATTTATTATGCATGTACTTATGTTCTAATATATGTAACATACTCCAATTTGATTAATCGATCTGAGTTTAAGAAAGAAATAAAGAATTTTGATATTTATGGTTCTGAAAATGATTATTTGTGTGTGTGATCTATAATGATTTTTTGGAACTTGTGAATTGTGACATTAAACATGTTATAACATTTGTGTAATTATAAGATTAAACTTATCATTAAGTGTGAAATGAGAAGCTATTTTTAAATTTAGAAATAGTTATTAAATTTGGAAACGATCTTCTAATTTTACCTTCAAGAGAAGATCTTATTATAGAAACATAAACTCGTATGTTTGAAAGTTTCAATTTTTTTTCCCTTAAAACTTCGTACCTATTAAAACTTTGTTACATAAATTGAATCGAAAAGATTAATAGTTACAACATAATTGTTCATACACTATTTTCTACGACTTACCTATTTTGAAATGAGTTTTACTTGCCCATTTACCGTCAATATTTAAATTATTTTACATTATCAGATTAAGATGACTTATAACATCGTACAAACGGAATATAATAAAAATTATAGTAAACTTGTTATTATAACATATATATATATATATTTTTTTTTTAATTATTACATATTAAATATATCGATAGTGGATACCTTGACCAGACAAGAAAACCAACCCCAAGAACATCAAGAGTGGGTGGACCTGCAGAAAGTTACAATAACATTTAACAATAAAGTCTAATTAAGACATTTAATTAAACATTAAATTTCAATTAATTAAAATCAAGGTATATATATATTGACTATAGTATATACTTACATTTTTTTTACGAAGGAAATTACAAGGTGGGGGAATTGAACTCTCATAATCAACAAGGTAAACGTTCAGGTAATTAACTAACTAGGCTACTAAAATTTTCTTAGTATATACTTACATTAAAAATCTTATTAGGATCGTATGAATCGAGATCAACGCCTTCACGATAATGCAACAACCAAACAAGCATAAGAATTGCAGCTATAACGCCAAAAATGTAAGCAAAAATTGTTATCCTTGAAGCTGGTCGATAGTATTGGTGCGTTACAATGGTATCCATGGCTTCTAATTAGAGGAAAAAGAATAATTAACAAATGGAATTATGGATGAAGAAGAAAGAAGAGAAAAAATTTAGTTAGATTTTTGTTGTGTATTTTTTTTTTAGTTTGATACTTTTAGTGTATGATTTGATCACTATATATATAGAAAGCCTGCATATAAATATACTTTGTTAAAGGGTTTTAATTTGCTTCTTATGAAAGTTTGGTATTTATTTCTTTTTAACTTTGTGCATTGGCAAGGCATAAGAGAAAAGACAAAGCCATCACTTGTAGGCCTATTTTTTTTTTTTAATTATAATAAACAACTTTTTAATATTATAGGGAAGGGACCCAAAAAAATAATCATTTTGCTTATAATATATGTTTTTTTCTCTTTTATGTTTTCATTTTCTTTTGTTTTAATTTAATTTCTCACTTCTTTTCTTCTCCTCTTATGTTAATCTTTTGTAATATATTTCTTCGAAATGTTTTATGATCAGTAGCGTACACAATTTTTTTTTATATAGCATACAAAAAAATCGTGTATATTGATTTTGTTACTCCTTAATAGCTATCTATTCAAAACATTTCGTTGAAGTATTATTTTATGACATCACTTAAGACAAGGTACGCAAATTTATTACAATATATAATATTTATTTGTTTGTTGAAACTGATTGAGTCAAGGCAAATCCACCATAGTTTGTGAAGAATCTTGTTTAAACATTTATAATTAAAAATTCTCTTTAATTAATGAATTAAAAAGTTGAACTGACAAGCTAACCAAAAAGTTTAAGTACGAGAGAACTATAGGGAATAAAAGCTAATTAATGTAAAAGAAGAATATGTAAGACAAAAGTATCTGTCACATATATATGAGATTAATCTTTTGTTTTTTCTGTTTTTCGTTTTTTATTTGATTTTTGATTCGAATCGTTATAAAGGTGACTCTATATCTACTAGAGATTGAATTCAAGATCTTTAATTAATAATAAATAAGTTCTTACTATTCTATCACAATTCAAAACCTCTCTTGAAACATTCTTGGCGAGGATTAATATATTTATGACAACATGAATTTATAAGTGCTCCCATATGAATATTACAACAAAAGAAGAAGTTCGAGTACAACTAATATTTTGGTAAATGATTATAGACGGTAGACGATAGTCTAATCTTTTATCTGTATTTAAGCAATATATAAGCAAATATTTTTTTCAAAAAAGACGGCTGAACATTAACCTTTGAATGTAACGTTATTTAAAAGAGTAATTTTCTAAGACATATTCTTACAACTTCTAAAAATAGGGACAAAATCAAACGACAACCTAAAAGAGGGACATTTGAGTAAATCAATCCTTGCAACAATCTCTAACATGATTATTTTTTAAAATTTAAAAAATATATATTTATAGTTAGAAGCTACACTCTTTGTTTTAATTTATTTGTCTTTTTTTTTAGTTCGTCAAAGAAAATGAAAATATTTTGATACATTCTATTCTACGTATCTTTAATTTAAATTCACAAGATTCTTTAATTTCTTAAATATCATATTAACTCAAAACCAGATAAATAAATTAAAACCGAAGAATTTTCATAAAGCATGCGTGTTAGGTTCGCGTACAAGCAGCGTAATTATATATTTACCTGAAAAACGAGTACGCGTAAACAAAACAATAAACCCAAAAAAGATAAATAAATAAAATTAGTGCAGTTTAGTCCTTTTATCTTTTATGTTTGACAAATAACCTCTCTAATTTTTGTAGACTTATGTTATAACCCCTTCAGCTTGTCGATTGAATTGGAACCATTGAGATTATATGAAAGTTAATTATTTTAACGTATGGATTGTCAGAATCGGAGTCAGAATTTGAGGTTTATGGATTTTCTTAATTCTAAACTTTTCAAGTTGTTCAAAATTAATAATTCATACATATTTAATAAATTTTAAAGATAAATATAAGATTTGAACCAAAGCTACTGAATTCAGTCAAACCAGCAGTCAGGGTACAACCTAGCTCCGCCCTTGTGGATAGCCTAACTATTACATTATATCAAAGATAAGCCTCAAATACTCCTCTTTTATAAAAAGTATTTCAATCTTGAAAATTGAAAAAAAAAATCATGTTTAAAAGAAGAAGTTTTCCTCTTCTAAACTAGTGCAAAAAAAAAAAACTATAAATGTAAATGAGTTATTAAAATAAACATGATGAAAAGGATTCACGAAATACTGATGATTAAGAGCCAGAAAATCATAAGTTGGACAAACAATATACGTATGAACTAAGTTTTGAGCTCATAAACATGATTGATGAAATTAATTATATAAGAAAATTCATATATACAATAAATACTTTGGAAATAAAGATGGACTGATATGTAATAAACAAAACTTATAGGGAGGAAAATGTAGTTATCCCAAATAAATAAAAATTGATCAAACAATAAACGTTAGTATTACTTCTCAAATCTTAGTCGGCACACCGACCCCGTCTTTTGACGGACTTGTTTATTCTCATTGTCTTGTCAAAAATCAAACTCATTGATTCTTTTTTTTCTTCTTCTTTTTCTTTCGATTTCGTTACATGTTTTGAGATCTTGACTAATTCAAATTTGTATTGTGTAATACTTATTAAAAGTAAGGTAATGTTCCTTGTTAGGAAATATTTTATTCACATGGTTCAAACTTCAAACACGAAATATCTGATTAAGGGCGAGACGTACAAAAGCGGACAAAAGAAAATTCAAGATTCAAAATTTATGAGTTTTTATAACGACCTCGAATAAATATACATTTACAATCAAATATTTATAGATATTTAGTGAATTTCTTACTTTCTCTATATTGAGCATAGAGAATAAAGTATAAAAGGAAAATGTTTAAATTTGACAAAAAAATTTATTAAATTCATGTGAACCTGTAATATTTATACTAATTTTGCCCTAGGGGTTGAAGTGGTTCATTCGGACTCCCTTCATTTGATTCTTTGTTTTTTTTTTGGAAAACTAATAAATGATGAACCTCTCGAGAATAATCTATCGCTGCCATTATATAAAGAAATTTTATTCATCTCACCACAACAGTGATCGGTTGTTATTTTAATCTTTTTTTGAAGGAAAAAAAATTCCTATTCCAAACTCCACGGTCTAAGCCCACCTTCTTGGTCACCATTTTTTGGGTTCACTTTTACCAAGTCAAATCTTTCATATTATATGGTCAATATTCAAGGT
>JAJOOR010009077.1:0-18356 GCA_036250505.1 Solanum acaule
GTTGGGGTTGTTTTCAAGTTGGTTATGCACTCTGTAGTTTGTTATGTGTTTTGGATCTTGTAGAATATTAGTTTCTATGAATTAAGTTAATTTTGCAACTTTATAAATTGAATAGGATTTGCAATAATAAAATGTATACAATGTAATGGCGACGGAATTAGCGACAGATTCGCTACAATATTTATGTCGCTACAAGAAGACAGAAATATAAAAAGTAATGCCGACAGACTTAGCGACGGTTTTGTAACTAATTTTGTAGCTACAAGAAAGGTAGAAATGTATAAAAAGTAATAGCGACGGAATTAATGACAAATTTTTGGTCGTCAATACGATGACACAATGAAATAACATATAGAATTAGCGACAAAAATTACAAATGTAACGACGATTTTTTTGGTCGTTAGTTTTAACAACGGAAGAGATTCGTCGCTAATCCATCGCTAAACTTACGACGGATTTGAATTTTTGTCGCTAAATTGTTAGCTACGCGCATAATACCGACAAATGACTTTTCGTCGCTATTCCATCGGTAAACCAAAATAGCGACGGAATAAGCTATTTAGTGACGGATTTCGTCCGTCGGTAAAAATAGTTTTTTTTTGTAGTGAATATCCTTCTTCACATCATTCCACATATAAACCTCTCACAAATTATGGTATATCTTGGTGTCTGCTCATTGAATAGGATATCAAGAACTGTGAGCTTCCGCGAAAATCTGATGCCTCAACTTATCATCATTTAGAACACATAAACGAACTTGGTAACGAAACAGTCCATATTCCCCTTGGGAAAAAGCCTCAATGGATTTTCCAGAAACCACTTTTTTCAACTCAATCATAGACGGATCAAGGTCTTAATTGCTTTTCCATCATATTCGATACAAAAGAAAATTCTAAGCCATTTTGAACAATGAGGCCACAATCCTTGGAGTTAATCAAGAAAATACCCAATCGAGCTAGTCTATAATCATCATGAACTAACTTTCATACCATCCTCAATGTGAGTAATACTACTCATTGACTAAAAGCACTGGCAATCACGTTTGCCTTACCCGTGTGATAAAATACACTCATTTCATAATCTTTCAATAACTCAAGCCACCTCCTTTGGTAAAAATTAAAATCTTTTTGATTAAACATATATTGCAAAATGTTATGATTGGTGAATGCGTCACATGAACACCATAGAGATAGTGTATCAAAATCTTCAAAGAAAATAACACCGTCACTAACTCCAAATCATACGCTGGATAGTTTTTTTCATGTACCTTCAATTTCCTCAAAGCATAAGTACTTACCAATCATTTTGCATCAAGACACAACCAAGGACATCCTTGAAGCATCACAATAAATCACAAACCCATCGGATCCTTTCGGTAATGTCAAAATTGGGATTAAAGTGACTCTATCTTTCAATTCTTGGAAAATTTTCTCACAAGCTTTCGACCATTGAAATTTCACCTTTTTCTAAGTCAGTGTAGTCAAAGTCGAAGCAATAAAGAAAAATTCTTCCATAAACCTCTTATAATAATCGGCCAAACCTAAGAAACCCTAAATATCTGAAGAGGAAGTTGTCTAAGCCAGTTCTTAACTACCTCAGTCTTCTTAGGATCAACCTTAATACCTTCATCAGTAACAATATGACCAAGGAAAGCAGTGGACCTCAACCTAAACTCACATATGATAAACTTAACAAATAACTGGTGATCCGTGAGGATTTGCAACACGATCCTTAGGTGATCAACATGTTCATCCTCACTCTGTGAGTATATCAAATTATCATCAATAAATACAATCACGAACATATCAAGGTATTTCTTGACCACTCTATTTATAAGGTCCATGAAAGCTAACGAGGCATTAGTTAAATCAAATGACATCACCAAGAACTTATAGTGACCATACCTAGTTTAAAAAGTCATTTTCAAAATGTCACTTTCTCTTATCCTTAACTGATGATACCCTGATTAAAGATCATTCTTTGAGAAGAAACTAGCACCTTGGAGTTGATCAAACAAGTCATCTATCCTTGGAATAAGATACTTATTCTTTATCATGACTTTGTTCAATTGTCGGTAGTCAATACACATACGAAGCGAACCATATTTCTTTCCAATAAATAAAACTAGAGCATCCCATGGTGAGATATTTGGTCTATTAAAATCCGTATCCAACAAATCTTTCAACTAATCCCTTAACTCCTTAAACTATGCCAGAGTCATACGGTAAGGAGGAATAGAGATAGGCCGCATATCAGGAACAAGGTCAATTTCAAAATCTATTTCCCTTTCGGGAGAACACCAGGAAGATATCAAAAACTACTTCCAGAAACTCATTAACAACTGAAATTGAATCAAGAGTAGAAGTTTCAGAGTCTGTATCCCTAATCCGGACATGATGATAAATCGACCTATTGGCACTGAATTTTCACCCCTCCATTCTAAGATAGGTTTATTTAGAACATGAAACATAACCAATTAGGTTCAACAGTCTATGGAAGCATAACAAGAATGAAGCCAATTCATTCCAAGAGTGACATCAAAATCTATTATGTCTAACTCTACAAGATCAACTAGAGTGATTCTATGAGAAACTCAAACTGGGTAATTTTTATAGACCCGTCTAGCAATAATGGAGTCACCAATATGTGTAGAGAATGAAAATGGTTCCGAAAGAATTTTGGGATCGACATCAAACTTCATGGCCACAAAAGGAGTCACAAAGGACATTGTAGCACTGAGATTAAGCATTTCATATCCATAAAATAAAAAAAACTTACAACATACATGTTACCACATTAGGATAACCCTCATGATCCTATCAAGTCTGAAAAGCATAGAATCTGTTCTGATGAGTACTCCACTAGAACTAGAAGAAGCACTAGGTAGAACCTGAGGACCATCCTTACCCTTGATAGCATGCAAAGGGAAATCTCTAAATCTGTGACCAATCTTACCACAACCAAAGCATGCACATGCACCCGAATCGCCTATGCGCTCTCCTGGATGGTTCTTCCCACACCTCCTACATGCGTGGAAATTCTGACAACCAGGAGCACCACCTTGAGTCTTTGGGGTAGGCACCGTGTACTTGTTGAACTTTTGAACTTGGGTACTTTAATAATTCTAATTGGATAACCTTTTTCCAAAACCGAGAATGTCCATGTCCACCGGTCCTAGAGTGAGAAAAATCACCACCATTCGTTCTTTCCCTCTTAGACTTCTAGCCTTCTCCTTAAGCTTTTCCTCCTAGATTTGTTGGGCATCAGTCATCAATCTTGATATGTTCATCTCTTTGATCAACATAATGATTTGACATTCTTTGACTACTATTTCGGACACTCTCCAAACAAATTTACTCGTTCGTGCCTAAGAGTCAGCAACCATTGTCAGAGTGTACAATAAAAATTGAGTGAACTTAAAAGAGTACTCCTTCACAATCATATTTACTTGACTTAGTTTTATGAACTCTTGCACATTAGCCTCTCTCATCTCAATAGGAAAGAATCGATCAAGAAACGCCTCTTTAATTTGCCCCAATCCAAAGGACCCACATCCAATTCCCTTTCTTCCTTCCATTGATCATACCAAACTTGATCAACCCCTTTCGATTGGTAAGCATCCAAATACGTCTTTTCAATCGGAGTCACGTCCATGATGTCCACAATCTTATGGGTTCTCTTAGTGAACTCTTGTGGATCCTCATCCACTTTCAAACCATGAAATTCCAGAGGATTCATCCTTACGAAGTCACTTACCCTTGTTGCCGCCGTACCTACACTTGGTCCCATAGGAATCACAAATTTCCTATTCACTTGAGCGGTCATGGCTTGGGAAGACACTTGGAAAGCAGCCCTAAACTCTGCATGAGACACTTGCTCAATCAAAGGATCAATCAGAGCTTGAGGAAATTCGGGTTACACATTATCATTGACATTCCTTCTCAATGGAGCTATTCGTGGAGGCATATTCTGAAATCCATAGAACAAGAGGTAGGAGGAAAATCCTTATCGAATTCAACTCTATCACACGACTTCAGAGTAATGAAAGAATTACAATTTAAGAAACGTCTCGTAGCCTCTTATTCATAAATATGATGCGCTTCACACTCTTGAATAAAACTCTACGAAATGTGGTTTGTTAGACTCCTAGAACCTTTATAAACTCGATACTCTGAATATCAAGTTTTTCACGACCCAAACTATACCTAGATGTGACATGAGGCATACGATCCTGAAATACCTTAAATAAGCCGCTTGACATAAGCATGATACTAAGATAAACAATATAAGAGAATAATGGATAAAAGTGAGATATAAGTCTCAATGTCAACATCGTAAGAGATACCAAAAATAGAGTACAACAATCTCATATGCGGAAACATACTAACTCTGACGACAAGCCTCTATATCATAGGTGTGACTAGGACAAGCTCTAGCTCACGAAATAAGTGTGAAAACTGAAATGATTGAAATAGACTAGGAACTCATAACGTGTGATCATGCCTCGAACAATGAGCAATCACCACAAGCTAAGTAAAGCTGAATCAATCCATTAGCCATAGTTGGATGAGGAATGTCAGACTTTATATTTTGAAATAATATAGGCATAAGAGATATATGCGTCAGTACTTGAAATGCACTGAGTATGAGGAAAGATGCATGAGTATAAATATGATAACATGGTAAGTTCAAAACATTATAATGGATGATCAATAAGACATATCAATGAGATAAGCTTTAGTTCGTAAATCATAAAAAGGTCAATGTAATATAAGAGTCATGACATATGTATATAACATAAGCTAAATGAAAAAAATCATATCTTTTGTGGGATGTCTACTGTTAACTGACATAGGCTATGTGAGTTATAACATGAAATTCAATGTCTTGCTCTCATATCGAAAAAATATTGTCCTATTTGCCAAGGCAAAGACCATATTCTTAAGCTTAGGTAGATCAACTAGCTAATTTGTCTAATCAGGACATCTTACGGGGATACATAATTCAAAGACTTTGCACATCACCAATATCCACTCGGTGCTAAGTAAAATCCCAATAGAAATCATAAAGACTAGATTCATATGCATATCTTAATCTATGAAATGATGAGAATCTAGTACCACAAACTCAATCATAAATATTCATAAAACATAAGAATAGCTCCTTTAAAATACCATGATTTCATAACATAATCGATGTATAGAAGACACTTAACTGAAAGCATCTAATTCATGATAATATTTTTTTAACAAAACAACACTTCAATCGGAAGTGGATAAATCATGGAAATCTTTCATAGTAAGAGTACTTCAATCGGAAGCAACCTTATTTCATGAAAACATGATATGCTTTATTCGAAATTACCCTAGAATCATAGTCACTACAATTTTCTAGACATGCATAATTTCAAAGCTCCAATTAACGATCATAAAATAGACATATAACAAGTGTTAATATGGAACATCTTGAAAACATGTAATTTGAATCAAATCATACATAATAAGATCAAATATAGTGAACTGAATTATAAACAATTGAACCTACGAAGAATCATACAAAACCCTATAATTTGGGTAAGGCCTTTAAGTAGAATTTGAGAATTTCTTGGGACTCAATGGATGGAAAAGGATTATCCATTGATGAATTCCTGACATACATTGATTGATCTATATTTTGGATTCTGAGAAGGAAGCTTGATGCTTGAAGAACCCTAGCTTTTCCCTTGAATCCTTGAAAAGAATTTGGAGAAGAAGACTTGGGAGCTTTTGGGGGATTAAAGTGAATGAGTAGATTTTAAAGGGTTAAAATCAGTTTATATATATATATATATATATATATATAAATTTTAAAGGATTAAAATCATTTTTATATATATATATATATATATATTAAAGAGGGAGTGTGGCTGAAGCAAGAACGTCTTTGTTGATGTGCCTACTTCAGCAAAACATTTTCGAAAAAAGTAAGAAAATTTATTTCTGTTGTTCTATTTTAATTTAATTAGTGTGTTTTTTTTTCGAACTTGGGGACCCGCTTTAGCAGTGTTTTTTTAGTTTTAAATTCATATTTTTTTAGCCTTAACTTTATTACTTTGAATCTAGCTAATATCGTGTAGATTTTATAAGTACTTTGAGTATAAATTGAACGATTGATGAAAAAAATATTTTGATCATGGACATCCCAATAGCCTCTTCATATTAGATTTGGGAGAAAAAAGAATGAGATGATTTACTACCTAAGCAGTAAAAATGTAAAATCATTTAATCAATATCATTTACTACCTCTATCTCATATTAAATGAACATCTTACTAAAAATATTTGTTCCATATTACTTGAGAACTTACTAAATCAGGATAGAGTTGATTAATTTTCCCATTTTACCCCTACAATTAATATGACTTTGGAAGTTTAAACAAATTTTGAAGATCCAAAATTTCTCTTTTCAAGAGGCTAATTAATATGAATAAAGGGAAAAATAGTATATTGATCAATCTATTAATGATTTTTTAATAATCGTGTAAAATAGAAAGTGTCCATCAAATATGGGA
This sequence comes from Solanum acaule, assembly GCA_036250505.1. NCBI lineage: Eukaryota > Viridiplantae > Streptophyta > Magnoliopsida > Solanales > Solanaceae > Solanum > Solanum acaule. The sequence continues at coordinate 6,550 of JAJOOR010009077.1, forward strand.
CGAAAGGAGGTATTTAGCAAGTATTTATTTTACACTTATTAAAATGATTTAAAACCATTTATTAAAAATGTTAAAAGTAAATTTATGAACAAATATTGGGCCCGGGCACATCACAAGACTTTTCATACTCCCTCTGTCCCTTTTTACTTGTCCAATTTTAACTTTTTACTTGTCACTTTGACAAATCAAGAAAAAATAATATTTTTTACTTATTATACGCTCAATTTATTTAGAATTAATGTTTTTGAAAAAAATAGAACCTCTTTAATGTGTAAATTGATTTTAAAATTCTATCAATCAATAGAAATAAAATGATAAACTCTCTATATTAATTATTATTTTATTATTAAAGATATACCAAATAAAAAATAAACAAGTAAATAGGGTCATAGTGAGTAACTAGTAATAAAAATATAAGGAAAGAGAATGACTGTTTAGGGAAAAGTCTTTTTGGACATGAGTCAATTAGTTAGATAATTAAATGGGTCCCTACTGATAAGCTGGCATGTCACACTACACACCAACTTTTTCATCTCTTTACTTTTTGGAATGGAAATGTATTTATTCTATCATTTGTAGTCCAAGTAAGACTTGTGAGAAGGAAACCCTCCCACATCATCTGGTTACAATTCAACGTCAATATTGGAGCACCAACCATATATATCAAAGCAGTCAATCACATATTTTTTCCAACCATAAAAGAAAAATTATACTTTCTTTTATGGATTAATTAAGATTCGAATTTGACATTTGAATGTATGAAAAAAATGACATGTGACAGTTAAAGAGCTAGCTAGTTAACTCCCGTTCAACAACAATAACACCCGGTATAGCCTTGAGACATTATTTTTTAAGAAAAATTGTATAAAATAGGAAATTATCAATTCAAATTAAATGTTATAACCACTGTTTCATTTAATTGTATTCCATAGCAACAATTGTCATTCGCGTCTCTCCCCAGCGAATCTCGCTCACCACTCTCCCAGATCTCGCTTGCCACTGTCCCTCGCCTCTCTCACTTTATACAAATACAAATGTATAAATTGCGTTTGTGTTTGTATACAACGAGAGAAAATTGTATATACAAATACAAATATATATATTTTCGTCCTATACACTATAAATTATACAAATACAAATCTTCCCGTACCAGTTCTCTTTTGCCTTTCTCTCTTTCTCGCTTTATTTAAACACAAATTATATAAAATATAATGTATAATTTGTGTTTGTATATAGTGAGAGAGAAATTTGTCTATCTGTATACAAAAATACAGTTACATATACATATACAGATTTATATTTAAATACATATAATACACATATACATACACGACTGAAAATCACAACAAAAAACATATACACAGTTACATATATCTGTACAAATTTTTATGTGTAAGTATACTGAAATATACAAATACAGATTTTTATGTATATGTATATCGAATTATATAGATTAATAGTCATAGCAAACATAAAGTTTGCTATAAAACACAATTATGCAAACTATAGCTATAACATACAAATATGATTTTTATGTCTACTAAACCTAAAATTTACTCTCTTTTTTTATCATTGAAAGTTAGGAACAATATGGCTGGCCCATTTAGCTCCTGAAGTGATAAGTCCAGAAATAAAGTTCATCAATAACTATATATATATATATATATATATATATATATATATCTTCCCCCCTCATTTGTAAGAAAACTTGTTATGATCACAATAGCAACATTACTCTCACGGTTGTAACTCAAGCTCTTGATATTTAATTTTTGGTGATGTTACCTGACAATTACGTTGGAGAACATTAAAAAAGAATTCATTTCTTTATTTTATTTCATAACTTTCAGTTTACGGTATTTTTTAATTTGTAGTAAGTTATACAATATCAAGAATATAATATTTGTTCATACTAATTCATCTGCCCTTGATTTTCTAATGTCACACTTCTATTTTCACCCGCTTGAAAGGGATGGAGGCGATGATTTACGGGCGGTTCATGCACAGCAACCCAGTAAAAAGGAAAGCAAGATCCGGCGGAGAAGAAGAAGGAGGGTAGAGGCCATGGTTTACTGGTAACTGAGGCGCAGTAAAAAGGGAAATAAGTTCGCTGGAAAAAAAAGATAGAAGAAGGGTGGAGTGGGGTGGGGGTGGGTTAACTTAAACATAATATTTTGTTTTCTTAAAATCCATTTAGGATTATTTGAGTAGAGTTTATAAAAAAAAATTAATTCAATTGTCACGTGTCAACATTGCATTGGTCTATTTTTTTAATGTATATGCGTTTGAGATGCACGCATGTTTGTGTTTTTATTAATTATCATTTTGTGTCAAATAGGTATAAATATACACGATTCATATGGATAAGAGTGTATTCTTTCAAATATGAACACTTAAGCTCACTCACGGGCTTCTCTCTAGCCCCTCTACAGTCTCATGACATCTCAAGACTTTTGTTGAGAGTAACTCATTGATATGGAACTAGCTTTGCTTTTCAACTACCTTGAGTATGAGAGGTAGTCGAATGAATCTAAGAAACGCACGAGTATGAATAAGTTCCTTATGACATAATTCTATTGCACGATTTAGAGCATGAAAGAAGGGAAACTTTTCTTAAATATTTGTAGTCCCTCATTTATAGAAGTGGGGCTCCCACAACCATAAATAAGATCCTACTTGAGACGACTTAATAGACACCCTAGGACACTTGAACTCTATGCTCTGATACCAAGTTTATCACGATCTGAGCCTACACCCTAGACGTGGCCGACACTCGAGAACCATTGTTGGTCCCCAAGCGAAACCTCATCCCGGCGGACTACAAGCGGAAGACTAACTCAAGCATACATAAGCATCAAATTGAAAGAAACCTTTGAAACAAGCTTACTAAATCTCAAAACTTTACTGAATATATTGAGTATAAATCATAAGTTCAGATTAAATATCTGAAAATTGGAAGACTCTAAAAAACTGTATATCTATGAAGCCTCTACTATATATAGATGAGTGTCGGGACAAGACTCACGACTACTCAAAATGTTAGTAATACTAACAACTCATAAAACTGGAGTCCTTTGAAAGCAAAGAGGTCTTTCTCAAAAGCTTGTGAGAAGACGAAGTGATATCAATGGACTCTTGTTGAGGATCCTAAGAACCTGTATCTGCATCATTATAAGATACAGGTCGAATGACATCAGTACATTAAATGTATGAGTATGTAATATAGCTGAATAACAAATAACTGAATGAAAGGATTGCAATATAGATATATATACTAAACTGAAAGTAATGAAATAAATGATTGAAATCATTAAAACTTTACAAAAATACTTACTCATCTCCGAACTCAACATATTAAGTGATATGATAAAAATACACTTTTAACTGTATTTGGAAGATTCTCTAAACGACAACAATCACTATGAGCTACATGATGACACATCATCTCGCCCACGCTGCCAGAACTATCTTATACCTTGCCGGAATATAGGACACCTCAACTAAGTGGATCCACTAAGCTCTGCCCGAAGGCACTTAGAATTCATCTAAAAAGTATGATCATGTACCTATGTTGGCATACATGGTTTATGAAGAATGTGAGTTGTTTGAACTCATTCCCATATCGGTGCTCAATATTACTCCCAATAATATATAGTCATGTGCAACGGTTAAAAACATACTCTTCCTCTAGTTTGAGATAATTGCTCAAACTATCCTCTTAAAAGAGGTAAATGCTCTTGAAATATCTTTGAACTCATAATTCATTAGAAATCAAACTTTCTCTTTTATCAATGTAAAAACAGATACCTTTGGGAATACTTAGTTCCCTTATACTCATACTCAATTCATACTTGAAAACTCTTTCTCAAAAATATATCAAAATCATATTGTGATAAGATCATTGATGACTCAGGAAGTCATACAGCATAAACATTGATTGTATATGTAGATACCATAATGCTTAAACATTGATGGCATACTCGGCTGTCATACTAATCATGTTTTAAAAACATTCTCAAAACACCTTTTTACTTTCTCAAAAACTCTGTTTAAAACTCAAATGTTGGCTTTAAAAAGCTTCTCAAAATGTATAACTCAATTCATAGGGTTCATACAAAATTATGGACATGAACGACTCAACTTAGGGGTCTTAATATCAATATGGAAACTCAGTACTCAAACACAAGAACGCAACCAACGACTCAAAAACTCAGAACTCAGAACTCAACGATACTACTCATCTCAAGAATAGTCAATACGTATGGTTCATGTTGAAATATAGGCATGGACTAATAAAATAAAGAATATTAATGTATAACATATTGTAATATAATAATTAGGAATAGAATTTCAAAAGTATCAGGAACTCAAGAACTCAAAATCAACTCATCTCAAGAATACTCAAATCTAGGGATAGAATTCTAGATTACTCTTTTACTGATTTGAAAGTAGATATATGGTGTGAGGATGAACTAGTCCAACACTATGATAGTCTTACATACCTAAAAGAACAAGATTCATGAAGAATCTTGAAGAAGAACTTGATTAGAAGAATTGAAACCCTATCTTGAAGGAGAACAATCAAGAAAACCTTTCTTGAGATTCTTGAATTAGTTTCTTGAAATCTTTATGGCCAAGAATTATGATTTTCATTAGTGATTCATAATTGTATGAAGGAATTTGAATAGGAAATAATGGAATTCTTGGAGAAGAACTTACCTTGAAGAAGAGTTTTGAGAAAGAATGAAAGAATCATGAATGGAAGTCTACTACTTTGATTTTCCTTTGGGTTGTGCCTTAGGAGAGAGAAGAGAATGGGGGATTAAGAGATGAATATATGATTATTTTGGGCCTTTAATTAGTCAAGGAATTCGTTTAGGGTTTACTTAGAGGTAAAAAGACAAAAATGATTCTTTTTAATATTTTCCCGTTGGCTAATTCATTATTGCACTGTAGTAGATTACTAAAATGGTCATAACATTTTACTCAAAACTCGAATTGTTGCGAAATTGGTGACATTGGAAAGAAGATTCAAATACCTTAAATTTGATAGGTTATGGGCCACGTAACTCTTATATGCTGAAAGATGTGGTCATTTGAAATTGACCCAAGAAAATCTCATAGTGAAACTTAATTGGAAGGAAAGTTTTCAACTCCACTTTATGCTAGGGAATTTTTTTGTGACCTTAACATCTAAGAAATTTTAGAATCACTCGGTACAAATCTTATTCACCATAAAGAATGACTCGAGTCTTAAATTAGAATTTTTGAGATATTATAAAACTGACCCTTAGGCATAGAATTTCCCGCTTTCCACTCTAGGACGAACTCATTTTGAAACTGGAACTTAACCAATTGGGTTCTACAATAACCATAAGCAAACAAGAATGTAGCCAATCCATACTGAGAATAATATCAAAATCCAACATATCAAGCTCTACTAGATCAACATAAATGACTCTACGTGAAAAGGAGACGTGGCAATTTCTATAGACTTTCTTAGCGATAATAGATTCACCAATAGGAATACAGATAGAAAAAGGGTCTACAACACATCCGGAGAAACATCAAACATCAAACCTCGTAGCCACATATAGCGTCACAAAATAAAAAAGTAGCACCGGGATCAAGTAAAGCATAAACATCAAGATGGAAGACTTTCAACATACCGGTAACCACATTGGGAGAACCCTCTTGTTCATGTCGAGTTTGGAGTGCATCAAATAGTTTTGCTTAGGAGCACTCGAACCCAAACCACTAGACAAAGCTTGGCCACCATATTTTTCCTTGTCGATTCTAGATGGAAAATTTCTCAAGTGGTGACCACCCTTACAACAACAAAAAACAATTATCCGTATCCATCAAGAATTTTCACAAATGACTCTCGCCATACTTTTGGTACGCTGGAACCGAAGATCCATTTCAACCACCATTACCTCCTTCAAGCTTAGGGTTAGAAACCCTTTCATTGTTAAATTTAGGAGCCAGAGTATTAGAGGAACCTTGAATGGAAAACCTTTGTGGGAATTTAGAGCGACCATGTCCATCAGACTTTCAATATGAAAAAGGCACCATCACTGGTCTTTGCCCCTTTTGCCTCCATAGACCTTTCCTTAAGCTTTTCCTCTTCATTTTTTTGAGCATGAATCATTAAATGAGAAATGTCCATTTCCTTAATCATTATGGCGGTACGACATTCCTTAATCATAATTTCAGAAATAGCCGAAACAAACTTACTCATCTTTGCCCTAGAGTCGGCAACCATAGTTGGAGGATACTTAGCCAATTAAGTAAACTTCAACGCATACTCCTTCACACTCATATTTCCTTGACTAATGTTGATGGATTCAACTGCCTTTTCTTCCCTCATCTCAAGGGGAAATGACCTATCAAGGAAAGTAACCTTAAACGTTTTCCAATCAAGAGGACCCGCATCAACCTCTCTCTCTTCTTTCCATTGGTTGAACCAAACTTGAGCAACACCGTTAAGTTGTTAAGCGGAAAATTCTGTCTTTTCCACCAGCGTCATTCCCATGATCATCAATACCTTATACACCTCATCAATCAACTCTTGAGGATCTTCCTCAACCTTGAAACCATGAAACTCTGGAGGATTCATTCTAGTGAAGTCCCTCACTCTAGTTGCCACTGTACCCAAATTTAGGTTCACAGGGACCACAACCTCCCTATTGACTTAATCCATCATAGCTTGGGCCAAAACATGAAAAACGGCTTGGAACTATGCATTGGTCACTTGCTTGGCCATAGGGTTAACCGAAACTTGAAGAGATCTTTGTTCCACATTCTCATTCACATTCCTTCTCACGTATGCTCTTTGAGGGGCCATATCCTGAAAAGCATCGGATAAGGATTAGAAGAGAGACATAGAGATTAAACTCTATCACACGAATTTGGAGTGATGAAAGAAGTGGAATTTCCTAAATGACTTCTATCTTTCTATTCATAAATATGGTACGCTTCACACTCATGAACAAGACTTTATGTGAGACATCCTAGGACCTTTCTAAATCTTGTGCTCTGAATACCAAGTTTGTCACGACCCAAAGTATACACTAGGTGTAACATGACGTATAGACCCCTGAAATACATAAAGCTAGTAAAAGTGTCTCATTCCTCGGAACATGAGGACTCACCAACTTTTGAATCCAGTAGAATGATCCACTAGCCACGAGAGTGGGAGGTAGGAGCGTCGGACCCTATATTAATGAAACATTATAGGCACAAGAATGCATTAGTACAAGGAATGTACTAAGTATGCGGCAATATGCATAAATATATATGATGGCATACAAAGCTTAAGAATGTAATGCATGACCAACATTTGAACATTTGAAAGTTTAAAGAAGAAGCAACGTGTAAATCATAAGACACGGTCAAGGCATTTGAAATAAGAGACTTAACAAAGCTTTGAAGAAACATAATTGTTTTGTGGGATATTAGCTTTAACCGACAATAAGACCATACGAGCTATGTCATGGAATCAGGTATATACCTCGTACCAAAATAAGGTATTCTACTTTCCAAGGTAGAATTAGTACACATCACCTTTTACTAAGTAGACCCACTATCTAAGTCATTTAAGACAATCCTAAAGGGGCACAAAATTAGGAACTAGAGGTTGCTACTAGAGGCTACCCAATTTGAGCCTCCACATCAAAGCCCTCTCGGTCCTAAGTCAAAATCCCAACGGAACATATAAAATTCAAATATCATTATAACATAGGAAATTCTATGACCAATACCAAATCCAATCTTAAAGATCAAAACATAGAATAGCTCCTTAAATAATAATGCAAGCATAGGTGAGAAAACATTTCACCAATGTGAATCAATATGTGCGAAATACCTTTAGACATCATGATCATATTTTCAGCTGAGAAAACCTTTCACAACAACATTGATACTTTCACCTAAAAGAACTCTATCATCATAAACATCATTTTCATAAGATATGTATAAGCCTTCAAAATTCATCTTTCATAAGTTCACGGACTCTTCACAAGTTCATAGTTAAAAATCATGGATCATGCATGGGTTCATATGATTTAAACTCACTATTATGTAAGTTCATTAAATAATGCAATAGAAGATTGAAAAACACCCATTGAATCATAATTAAATAGAACCAATTGAGAATAAAGAAGATTCCTAATTTGATAAATAGAAATTGAATTAAGGAATTTAAAATCTTGGGGACCTCATAGATGAATGGACTCCACGAATGAATACCCATATACCTTGATATTCAAAGCCCAAGATGAATGGTGAATTGAAGACCTTGGAGTGAACCCTAGCTTCTTCCTCTTTCTTAAGTTTGAGAGGGAATTTGGGAGAATGAGTTTGGTTGAGTTTTGGGGACATAGAAGAATGAGTTTAAAATGGGTATATATAGGACTTAAAGGATTTATATAGGGCTTAGTAGAGGCAAAAGCAACATAGTATAGGATAAAAACATTCAGGAAAAGACCCAAAATCCCATAAGAAATAACTGTTAGAACTCTCTATGGTTTGGACCTACGGTTTGTAGGACTTTCTAACGACCGTCCTGGTTAACCATAGAAAAGTTCAGAAGCCTAAATGTATTTCCAACTTTTGACGAAATCTGTCTATGACCTGTAAGATTTCCTACGGTTCGTAGACCCCAATAGCATAAATCTACTCTACCCTTAAAATTTCACTATGTCTAGGACCTTCTTACGAGACTTATCTATAAATCATTAATGGGCCATCCTGCTCATTTGTAGAGAAGTTGAGAAACATGATTAATCAAATATTATTTTCTCCCTTTTTATGAGACTACTTTACGATCGTAGAAAGTTCTACAAACCCTAGACTAGTCTCATAGACCTGAACCAGTAGCTACTATTTATGCAATCTTTTCCCTTTTTCAAATCCGATGTATTACACCATTGAAGTAAGACTAGCAACTATTATAGGGCCCTCCTTCTAATAGGTCAATTACTACGATGAATCTAAATATTCTAATAATAAGATTGAATTAATAACTATTTGAAAAGAGAATTTCATCATACCTGGCTTTCCTTACCTTACAACTGGCTTTGAGACTTTACTTTGGCGGATTTCACCATGAGTGAGTTGCCGAATTCCACCTTGTTTGCCTAGTTTAGCCTTTATTTTTTCTCAAGACTCTTTAACTTTTCGTGATGAAATTGGGATTGACTATGTTCATTCAGTGGAACGTCGTTGTGACATCTCTTCGCTGATCTGATTTGACAGTTAATTCTAAAACACTGTCAGTTTCGGCAATAAGTAGCCTATTTGGTGATTCACCTTTCTGTGTAGGCGACCATAAGTTAAGGGTTTTTACACTTTTTAAGTGTTTTTGGCCTCTTTTCTTATTCATTCATCATTGCCTTTATCCTTTTACCCCCCATAGCTACATATCGCAAAATTATTATCAGAATAAGACAAAATAGGTATTAAGGATACTTATTGTTGAACTATATATGCCTTAAATGAGTGGAAATTTACAAATGATTAGGCTTGGAGTATTGTATTGACTACCTTGGTGTGGACGTTTTCCACAATGGCCTTATTGCCATGATTTGGATATGATATTCTTTACTAGCCTTATTGTTCACAATTATAAGGTGTGGTCACGCTGCTCTATTACTAGTCGCAGATTTAAGGTCGGGTCATGTTGAGATATTATTATTCTCAGAGTTGAAGTCTTGCCATTTGATCTTCAGCCATAATCTATTATTCAGGCTCTTTATCCTCGCAGAATTGATACATATTGGCTAGATCCTATTAGTTCTTTTGGACGTTATCCATGGTTCGAGGTCTGGGCTGCACACTCTCCGACTCTTGATTCACGAGAAAATGTTCTCAGTAGTTGTAGCTAATATGTGTACATGTAAGGTTTATGAGGGCCCATTTGGGTTTTCACTTAAACTCGCACGCGAGTGTACCTTCTGGGCTTATGGGGTCTAGTTAGATTTTAGTTAGGTATTTGCTTACTTCGTTTTAGCTCTTTTCTACACGAATGTACATTTTTTGTTAGATTTCCTCTTTTCATATTGCCTTTACTTTTCTTGCCCAGTTAGCCTATGATTCCTACTAAGTACGTGTTATTTTGGTACTCATGCTACACTTTATATATGTTTTGTAATGCAGGTCCGAGCACCAACTATCAACATTGACTTCGAAACAACATTTGACATATTTAAAGACGAGGGTGAGCACATGGCATCCTGGATCATCCATGTCTCCATCTGTTTTAGCTGAGTAGACTTTTGTAATTTGAGATAAGCTAGTCTGTTTTGTCCACTTTTGGAACTTGTACTCTCTTTGTTAGCATCTCTATACTTGTGACTTCTAGGTTGTGGTAGGGATCTTTTGATTTTGTATGTATGATAAGCTTCCACTTAATTCTTCTGCTAATTTTGGTAGATTGTATATTTTTACTTTGTTTCTACCCTTATATCCATTACTTGTCATTCCGGGTTTGATTACCTACTGGAGGGTTATAATAGGGACTATAATGCCTCGAGAAATCCAATTGTAACCCAAAAGAGGCTTAAATTCATATATGACTTGAAAGAGACACAAAAATAATGACATGAATAGTTTGATTCATGTATGATTGAAAATGATTTAAAAATAAATAAGTATGATAAGTGTATATATCATCAATTTGGAATAATTCACATGCTATTATATACCAATATATTATGAGTTATTGATCTTTCTTTAACATTAATGCAATAGCTGCTTAAATAATAATTCAAGCATACTTGGGAAAACATTTCACCAATGTGAATCCATATGTACGAAATACCTTTAGGCATCATGATCAAATTTTTAGGTGAGAAAACCTTTCACAACAACATTGATACTTTCACCTAAAAGAACTCTATCATCATAAACATCATTTTCATAAGATATGCATAATCCTTCAAAATTCATCTTTCATAAGTTCATGGACTCTTCACAAGTTCGTAGTTAAAAATCATGGATCATGCATGGGTTCATATGATTTCAACTCACTATTTTGTAAGTTCATTAAATCATGCAATAGAAGACTGAAAAACACCCATTGAATCATAATTGAATAAAACCAATGGAAAATTAAGAAGATTCCTAATTTGATAAATTGAAATTGAATTAAGAAATTCAAAATCTTGGGGACCTCATAGATGAATGGACTCCACGAATGAATACCCATATACCTTGATATTCAAAGCCCAAGATGAATGGTGAATTGAAGACCTTGGAGTGAACCCTTGCTTCTTCTTCTTCCTTAGGTTTGAGAGGGAATTTGGGAGAATGAGTTTGGCTGAGTTTTGGGGACATAGAAGAATGGGTTTAAAATGGGTATATATAGGACTTAAAGGCTTTATATAGGGCTTAGTAGAGGCAAAAACGACATAGTATAGGATTTAAACATTCAGGAAAAGACACAAAATCCCCTAAGAAATAACTGTTAGAACTCTCTATGGTTTGGACCTACGGTCTGTAGGACTTTCTAACGACCGTCCTGGTTAACCACAAAAAAGTTCGGAAGTCTAAATGTTTATCCAACTTTTGAAGAAACCTGTCTATTGATAACGTTCAAATATATCTCTTGAAAAGAAATATAAACGATCGTATACAATATATTTACCCAACTATGATTCGGGGTCGATCCCACAGAGAATATGGAAGAATATTGTCAATAGCAAATATTTAACTCGATAGTCGTTATATAAAAATGGGGGGATTTAAATTGAAATAAAATAAAAACAATAAAAAGATAGCTTTGAACTAAGTATTTATTTATATTC
>JAJOOR010009078.1:0-38062 GCA_036250505.1 Solanum acaule
ATATGAGATGATATGATATGATGATGATTATATTAATATGAGAAAAATTGTACTTCTTGTCTGTTCTATATTAGTTGATCACTTTCCTTTATACATGCATATTAAAAATTATAAATAAAAAGATACTTTACTAATTCAATTCTTAAAAAAGAAACTTCTTCAAATTTTACAAACAAATATGAACATTTTCAAAAAAAAATTAATGATCAAAATTAATACACATTTTGATAAATTTGATATATCTACGATTTAATATCACAAAATTTAAAAAATGTCTTTATTTTCGTAACCTTCATATCAAATCAAAATATAGCAAATAAATTTTAAAATATATATCTATACATATATATATTTGTTTTTTTTTTCGTAGTTCAACTTTCAAAAAAGTGAAAAAGTTTCATGATCGAATGCGTCCAAAATTAAATGCACAAGGAACACTTAAGGTGTTGGGACTCTTAGGTACTATTCAAATTGTCCAAGAATTTGTTTCTCTATGATTAACACCTGATCATGAGTGTTATTTTTTCTGAAATGCACACAAAGTTTATGACCTGAAAAATCAAATTAGTTTATTTATAAAATTTGTTAGCTTAGTTATAAGCCGCTCATAAGGCGAAAGACTTTTCTATTTATTTGATGTAAGCTTTGAAAATATATCTCAATGGGTCAAATTTCTTCATATTTGAAGGTTATGAGCATGACATTAATACCCACCGATTGCAATTCTCTTCTTGATTGATGCAGTCTCTCATGATAATAATGTTGACTCTGATGTGAAGTATTTCTCAATTTAATTTTTTGTATATCTTATGATTAATATCATCACTTTGAATCCTCTCATAGCCATAATCAACACATGTTATTTTATTGTACATTTTGATAACGCAAGTGCTATTTTTTACAAGACAATTTTAATCATATAATTTAACTATTTTTTTGTTAGTTTTACAGCCGAAAAAACTTCATAATTTTGAATCATCAAAAGGATACATGTACGTGTAAGTACGATTCATATACATCAATTTCAACAATTATTATCTTCATCACAAATAATTACAATTTATATGTAGGTGAACACTATACAGGTGATAATGATCTAATACACATCATATAAGGAACAAATACATTGACATATGCACCATTTTGTTTATTTACAACATATTCTCTACAAAATCACAAGACATTTTCGTTTTGGAAGTGAGAAAACATTCCTGCCAAGTATTATGTCATCTAGCATTGCAGCAGCAACTAATTTCCAGATAAAAAATTGGCATTCAACTCCAACAAAGTTTTATCCATTTCTTTGTGTCTAGTTCTGATATTTTCCTCTATAATCTTTTCGCGGAAACTGGGGAAACAGGGCAGGGGGTGGGGAGGAAGAGAAGCATACATCAAATATAAGCTCGTTATACATATAATCTTAATCCTGACTTCAAAAGAAGTGAATAGATGAAGTAGATGATATCTCCAGCTGCTCCAACTTTTGGCTTGAGATGTGTATTAGGTCCCAGGCTACTCTGTAACAAGCATTTCCATATTATCGACAGGAGTCGGAAGCTGTAAAAATGAGAGACCAGTCAGTTTGAAATATCAAATCCTGACAAGAAGATAAAGTTTTTATTTTTTTTCAATATACAGTGAAAAGAATTGAAAGAGTAAAATATCAACCCAACGGAGCTCATCCCAGAGTTCTACATCTACTAAACAAAACCATTGTTTTAACATTCCGATCATCCTGTTATAAGTTAAGGTATTATCAGTAACAAAGGAGGCTATCACCTATGACCTAACCATCAGATAGATAATAACTACCAATAGTAAACTGAACCAAAACAATTACTGCATAATAAATTTATAATAGAATTTAACAGTCGAAAACTGAGCTCGGTACAAGTCATAACACCTAGGAGCTTTCCTATATCACGTAATGATTCTTTAGATTTGAAAGGTAAAACTGTTGCGAATATGATTCAATAGGATGAGGAATTGCTATAGTTGGACTTTGGAACCAAAAATGGTGAGGGTTAGACATCTCATCAGGAAGCACTAATACAGTAAAGTTGATAAAGCTTTGTAAAGATATATCCCATCAAGTACCAAGTGTATAACGTGTTTTCATCCTCCCTTCAGGAAGTACAATCGAAGTGGTATTTGAACTAGAAGTAGGTTAAAACCAACAAGAGATCATGCTCCAATCGCACCAAGGTCTTATCACCATTTACTTCCCTTCCTTCTCTACTTTCACTCAACACACTTAACCATCATTGTTGGGTTTTAGCAAGGTGTGAATGGGAAATAAGAAGAGAAAATGGAAAAGTGGGGGAACCAATTTTGGAGGAAAAATGAAAAGTCATTGCAAATTGCAAATGAAAAGTCATTTCTCCCATATTGGTAGAAGAAAGGGAAATTGTTGTCCTTATATTAGGAAACACTTCCTTTAGTTCTTAAAGGGTTAAGAAGAAGGTGCCCCCTCGCGCCGTCGTCGTTGTCGCTTGGATTTGGCAATTGATTGATAATATTTTTGGACGAAATTTATTTAATCAATCTCATTAATTGATTTCTTTTCTCTTATAAATTAATTCAGATGTTAGTTAAATAACAGAATTAATTTCGCAGACGCGTTCCTTGATGCAAATGACAATAAATAAGAGGTCTTTTTCATTTTTCAAACACTCAAAATTTTTCCTCTCTGCATACATTTTCTTACATAAAATTGTCGATTGATTGAGTCTGTGTGCTCTCGTTGTTGTTCTTGCGTTCGCTAAAATTAGTGAAGTTTGAGGTACTGCTACTTCTCTAATAGATTAATCCGTTTTATCTTGAGAGGAATTAATTTGTAACCTCGGGAACTTGAGGGGATTAAATTTCTTAAGGAAACACAGTGGTTTCTGTGGACTCGGATTATATACATTTTGTCTGCTTCATCTATATTCTGTTTCTGTTTTATTTTTCCTAACATGAATACAAGGATAACAAGCTTAAGAAATTTAATAGTTTCTGTATTTGAGGTTTCTGGAGATTAAAACCTTTATGGTTTTCTACTCTGTTTGAATTTTTAAAATTCATTCGATTAACGATTAAAAGAACATAAAAACTTTATCGTTAAATCAGAAACATGCTGTGTAAGGATTTATTATTTATTGTTAGTATTTCACATACTAAAATTGTCTGCCATTTGTGACAGAAAAATGACAAATTCAAGTCAAGTAAATGCTGGAATAGTAAGTGTTGCAACAACATCGGTTGCACAGAATCGTTCAACTACTGCCCTTGCACCGGCTGAGAAACCTGCAAAGTTTTCTGGAGTCGACTTCAAGAGATGGCAGCAGAAGATGTTCTTCTATCTGACTATGTTGAGTCTACAGAGATTCATTAATGAGAAAGTTCCTGTTATGTCAGATGAAACTCCGCTCGAAGAACGATTCTTGGTAATAGAAGCATGGACACATTCAAATTTTTTGTGTAAAAACTATATTCTGAGTGGCCTGCAAGATGATCTGTACAATGTGTACAGTAATGTCAAGACCTCAAAAGAACTCTGGGATGCTTTAGAAAAGAAGTACAAAACAGAGGATGTCGGAATGACGAAGTTCATTGTGGCAAAGTTTTTGGACTATAAGATGATAGACAGTAAGACCGTCGTCACCCAAGTTCAAGAACTGCAGGTTATAATCCATGATCCTTGCTGAAGGTATAAATTTATTTAATGCCTATGTTGGAAATATTAAGTCTATTCTTAATACTCACATAATCTTTAATGTAGGATTGGTTGTGAATGATGCTTTTCAAGTGGCGGCCATTATTGAGAAGTTACCTCCATTGTGGAAAGACTTCAAAAACTACTTGAAACATAAATGCAAGGAGATGACTGTTGAAGATCTCATGGTAAGGTTGAGAATCGAAGAGGATAACAAGGCCACAGAAAAGAGGTCACGTGGTAATTCAACAATATCTGGAGTAAATATTGTTGAAGAAGATCCCACAAAATCAAAGAAAAGAAAGAAAGCATCTGGTCCAAAGAGCAATCCTCCTAAGAAGAAATTCAAAGGAAGCTGCTTCAATTGTGGCAAACGTGGTCATATGGAAACTGAATGTCGGGGTCCCAAGAAGGACAAGAAGAATGATCAAGCAAATTTGGCTGAATCCAAAGAGAGATGGACGATCTCTGTGCAATGCTTTCAGAATGCAACTTGGTTGGAAATCCAAGAGAATGGTGGATATATTCTGGTGCCTCATGCCATGTTTGTGCCAATAAAGAATTGTTTTAATCGTATACTCCAGCACCTATAGACGAGAAGTTGTTTATGGCAAACTCCGTTGTTGCAAAGGTGGAAGGAACTGGCAAGGTCCTCTTAAAGATGACATCGGGCAAGGTGGTGACTTTGAACAGGGTCTCGTATGTTTCGAAATTGCGCAAGAACTTAGTTTCTATACCAGTTCTGACTAAGAACGGATTCAAATGTGTATTTGTTTCTAATAAAGTTGTAGTGAGTAAGAATGAGATGTATGTAGGAAAAGGTTACCTCACTGAGGGCCTCTTTAAGCTCAATGTAATTGCAGTTGATATGAATAAAGATTCTGCTTCTTCTTACTTGCTTGAGTCTAAGTGTTTATGGCATGAACGTTTGGGACACGTTAATAACAAAACCTTGCAAAAACTGATTAACTTAGATGTTTTGCCTAAATTTGAGTGCAATAAATCAAAATGTCAAGTTTGCGTTAAATCTAAGTATGCTAAGCATCCTTATAAATCTGTTGAAAAGAATTCATATCCCTTAGAACTGATTCACACTGACATTTGTGACATGAAGTCAACACCGTCACGTGGTGGGAAAAAGTATTTCATAACTTTTATTGACGATTGCACTAGATATTGTTAAGTCTATTTGCTAAATGGTAAGGATGAAGCAATAGATGCATTTAGGCAATATAAAACTGAAGTTGAAAATCAGTTGAATAGAAAGATCAAAATGATCAGAAGTGATAGCGGTGGAGAATATGAATCTCCATTGCAGAAATATGTTTGGAAAATGGAATAATCCATCAAACTACTGCTCCTTACTCTCCCTAATCTAATGGAATTGCGGAAAGAAAAAACCAAACTTTAAAGGAAATGATGAATGCCTTACTTATAAGTTCAGGTTTACCACAAAACTTGTGGGGGGAAGCTATCCTTACAACAAATTGAATACTCAATAGAGTGCCTCACACGAAGACACATGTTATTCCATATGAGAAATGGAAAGGTAGAAAACCCAACTTGAAATATTCCAAAGTGTGGGGGTGTCTAGCCAAAGTCTAGGTTCCTATACCTAAGAGGGTGAAAATAGGGCCTAAGACTGTGGATTGTGTATTAATTGGATATGCCACAAATAGTAAGAAATGTCAATTTTTGGTTCATAAGTCCGAACATCAGGATATTCATGACAATACGGTAATGGAATCAGATAATGCTAAATTTTTTAAACATATTTATCCGTATAAAACTAGACATGACTCATCTAGTGGGGGGGGGGGGGTCTAAACAACCTTGAGAAGAACCAAAAGAGAATGAACCTAATGAAGAGAGTCCAAGGAGTAGTAAACGTCAAAGGACAGCTACTTAATTTGGATATGATTTTGTAACATTCCTTCTTGAAAGTGAGCCTCAAACATTCAAGGAAGCTATGTTGTCTAGCGACTCAACCTCTTGGAAGGAGGCTGTCAATAGTGAGATTGAATCAATCCTAAGCAATCATACCTGAGAATTGGTTGATCTTCCTCCAGGGAACAAACCCTTGGGTTCAAAATGGATCTTCAAAAGAAAGATGAAAGATGATGGAACTATTGACAAATATAAAACAAGACTTGCTGTCAAAGGCTTTAGACAGAAAGAAGGTCTTGATTATTTTGACACATACTCGCCAGTGACTAGGATTACATCAATTCGGATGTTAATTGCCCTAGCTGCAGTATACGGTCATGAAATCCATCAAATTGATATGAAAACCACCTTCTTAAATGGAGAGATGGAGAAAGAGATTTACATGGAACAATCTGAGGGCTTCGTAGTTCCCGGTAAAGAAAAGAAAGTATGCAAACTTGTTAAGTCACTTTATTGACTAAAAAAACCACCGAAACAATGGCATGCAAAGTTTGATCAAACCATGTTGTCAAATGGATTTAAGATCAATGAATGTGATAAATGTGTCTACATTAAAGACACTCCGAATCAGGAAGTCATTGTATGCCTATATGTGGATGACATGTTGATAATGAGCAAAGACATTGCCAATGTAAAATCTACTAAGTGTATGCTCGCTAGTAAGTTTGATATGAAAGATCTAGGAGTTGCCGATTTGATATTGGGAATTAAGATTCACAAAACTGCTAATGGTCTAGCATTGTCTCAATCTCATTATATTCAAAAGGTAATTGAAATGTTCAAGTATTTGAATTTCAAAAAGGCAAAACCCCAATTGACGTGAACCTTAGTCATGCAAAGAATAAAGGTGAAAGTCAGTCTCAATTGAATTATGCCAGAGTATTGGGAATTTTGATGTATGTCATGAATTGTACACGACCAGATATAGCCTGCACTATAAGTAAACTTAGTCGATACACAAGTAATCCCAATCAAAATCATTGGATGGCAATGAAGAGAGTTTTGGGGTACTTAGATGACACTCAAAATTATTCTTTGCATTACAACAAATATCCAACAGTTCTTGAAGGATATAGTGATGCAAATTGGATTACTGGGTCAACTGAAAAGAAATCCACGAGTGGATATGTTTTCACTATTGGCGGAGGAGCAATATCTTGGAAATCATCCAAACAAACATGTATAGCTCACTCTACAATGGAGTTTGAATCCATCGCCTTAGACAAGGCAGGTGAAGAAGCTGAATGGCTCCAAAATTTCTTAGAAGATATTCCGTTTTGGCCCAAACCAATGGCCCCTATATGCATACACTGTGATAGTCAAGCTGCAATAGGAAGGGCTGGAAGTGTTATGTATAACGGGAAGTCTCGTCACATACAATGAAGACATAACTCTGTTAGACAACTACTCTCTAGTGGAATTATCACAATTGACTATGTAAAGTCAAAGGATAATGTGTCGGATCCACTTACAAAAGGCCTAACTAGAGAGGGACTTGAGAGATCATCGACGGGAATGAGACTATGGCCGAGAACAAGTCATCGTGGTGGTAACTCTACCTAGAAGACTGTAGATCCCAAGATCTAGGTTCAAGTAGATCAAACAAAGTCATAGATGACGGTTCAACATTGTCAAATTTTATTTTATGGTCCATTCTCATGATGAGACAATGTTCAGTAACCAGGATAAAGGCATAAGGACTTTTTAATAGTTTCTAAGTTTGATACAGGGTATATCAAATAGTGTATCTACTATATAATACAGTTAGAAACCACCTATGTAAGTGTGAAGTGTAAGTCGCTTCAAGGAGAATCCGGTAAGGCCAGTTCTCTAAGCACTTATTAACTGAGATGTGTTCATGGCTCAAACCAACAAAACAATAAGAACCAAAAATAGTTCAAGGGTTGATTGTGTGACTTATGTTGTCTAGATATACACCAAAGCTCGACGGTTCAAAGATATCAAATCTACCGATTGACCGAGTATATCCGATATATGTTCACTATGGAAAGTTTAAAGGGAAACCTAGTTATCCAGATGCGATTAACCCTTATTTACGAGACACAAAAGTTTTTCATGCATATGTTTTAACAATAGCCATTACTCATTCATGTGGGGGATTGTTGGGTTTTAGCAAGGTGTGAATGGGAAATAAGAAGAGAAAATGGAAAAGTGAGGGAACCAATTTTGGAGGAAAAATGAAAAGTCATTGCAAATTGCAAATGAAAAGTCATTTCTCCCATATTGGTAGAAGAAAGGAAAATTGTTGTCCTTATATTAGGAAAAACTTCCTTTAGTTCTTAAAGGGTTAAGAAGAAGGTACCCCCTCGTGTCGTCGTCATGGTCGCTCGCTCAGCTCAGCTTCGGCTTCGGCTTTGGATTTGGTAAATGATGTGATTGATTAATAATATTTTTGGACAAAATTTATTTAATGAATCTCATTAATTGATTTCCTTTCTCTTATAAATTAATTCAGAATGTTAGTTAAATAACAGAGTTAATTTCGCAACGAATTACTTGAAATTCGCGTGTAACGGTAAATTCGTTTGAAAGGATTTGTTCCTTCCAAAAAGTTGTTACTTTTCCCAAAAGACACAACGTTCTGGAAAAAATGAGTCTGAACAGATGTGTTCCTTGCTACAAATGACTATAAAGAAGAGGTCTTTTTCATTTTTCAAACACTGAAAATTTTTCCTCTCTGTATACATTTTCTTACATAAAATTGTCGATCGACTGAGTCTGTGTGCTCTCGTTGTTGTTCTTGCGTTCGCTGAAATTAGTGAAGTTTGAGGTACTGCTACTTCTATAATAGATTAATCCGTTTTATCTTAGGAGGAATTAATCTGTAACCTCGGGTACTTGAGGAGATTGAATTTCTTAAGGAAATACAGTGGTTTCTGTGGACTTGGATTATATACATTCTGTCTGCTTCATATATATTATGTTTCTGTTTTATTTTTCCTAACATGAATACAGGTATAACAATCTCATTAGAAAAGGAAAAAACCAACATAGTTCTCTGGTTAAAGGGTCAATATTATTGAGCACAAATCTAAAAGTTCCACTAGCTTTTTGTAACCTCACCAATATCCCGCTGTGAAGCCCAGCAAATCATAGTGCCCAAGCCCCCTCATGGATGATCAACAGATTACAAGGAGTTCTAATAGGTATGAGAAATTACAAACAAGGGATGAAAGTGTGTGGAAGGAAGAAAAAGCTACAAAGTCTCAACAATTTTGTTTATTTTGGTTGACCTAGTTTTTGGAGCTAAATTAGCTCATTTTGGACAACTTAAAGATTGTATGAGCTGAGCTTAACAATAGATAAATTAAACATCAAAATTAGTTGAAAACTTGGTTTGAAAAACCACAAGAATGCCATTAGCCAAGCTCCTTTCCTTTTATCATACACTTACAATGTTTTATTTGGAACTTACCTATCTTTTTTGGAGGAGAATTTGATTGGTCATGGACCGTTAAAACAAATATATCCAGACATTTACAACTTATGCCAACAACATGATGCAATAATGGCTGAATTATGGTCAGAGCAGGGATGGAGCATACCTTCAAAAGGTTTCTAAATGATTGGGAATTGGGAATAGCTGAATTATTTAGTACCTTATCTCAGTTCAAAGGAACTACTGGAGATAAGTCCGGAATGGCAAAGGAATAAACAATTTTTCTCTAAAAGATGCATACAGAGAACAAAACTTGCCCAAGAATCAAGTGTGCTGCTGCCATGGAAGTTGATCTGGAGAGTCCAACATTCCATTTCAAAGTAGCATGTTTTATATCGCTGGTGGCCAAAGAAGCAGTATTGACATGGGATAATTTGAAAAGAAAGGGGTACCAGCTATGCTCCAGATGTTACTCACATGGAGAACAGGCAAAGACAACCAACCATCTCTTTTTACATTGTAAGTGACAGATCAGATGAGGAAAATATTCATCAACCTGAGGTGAATCAGGTGGGTGATGCCAGGTAGCACAAGGGAAGTACTAAACAGTTGGGGCAGAGATGGTGTAACATCCCAGAAGTTCTAAAGTTATATGTCAGTTATTAGTATCTCCCATAGTCCAATCTCAGCTGTTGCATGACCTTGTAGTCAGTAATCTCAGTATTCAGCATTTATCAATTACACGTTTTACTACTCGGTCATTGCATTAGTCTAAGTTATTCAGCTCAGCACTTCAGACTTATCATATTCAGTTTAGTAGTATTACCATGCATATTTTCAAATACTCAGTTCATTCAATGATTGCATACTCATCACACTATAATGCCCTATAATATATATTCAGATATTTAGTGTCCAGCCCGCAGTTAGTACGACTTTCGATCAGCTCAGCAACACGTATGGTGAGTCCTTATCTTTCGAGGACTTCATATTTCTTTCAATTATTAAATCCTATAGTTTAAACACAGTTAGAGTTAGTTGTGGGCTTGTCCTAGTAACTCATCTTAGTAGAGGTTTTGTGATAGACATGTCAGATTTGTGTTGTTTTCAGATGAACTCGCTTTTGAGTATTTAAATTTTATATTTCACACTACTTTGTTATTTCAGTTTAGGTTCCGCATTCAGTTAACCTCAATTATTGTTTACATAAATCATAGTGTCATGTTAGACCATAAGTTAGTTTGGGGTCACTTGTGGCTCTAAGCACCGTGTTACTTGGTATCAGAGCCTTAGGCTCAAGTGTCCTAGGGTGTCTAAAAGTCGCGTTAAGTAGAGTCTTGTTCATGCGTAAAGCGCGCCACACTTATGAATGAGAGTTGATGCTTATCGTGACCAACGACACTAACCTACGGTACGAGTGTCTACGATCGTCAATAATATAGTAACCCAACTAAAGGTTGGGGTCGTGTCCCAAGGGAGCGGTAGTGAAAATAGTAGTTAGGCTAAAATTTTGTTCTAGTTAGCTGTAGTTTGAGAAATTATCGAATAAAAACAAAGTAAATTCAAGTGGATGATACCAAAGTGTCAAATATCAATGGGGGTTTGTCACAAGTATAGCTAAAACAACAAAAATAAAGAGAAAATCAAGTATGGGGAAAAGTTCTTGGGGTGTGACTGCAATATATATTGATATAAATCATTGGGTACATGCTTTCGATAGGAAATTTGCAAGATAATAGTGACTAGGCTAAGCTTTAGATGGAAATAAGTTCCCTCTCGGGCAACTTACCCCGTTTCAAATGCGTTCCTCTCGAACACCCATTTGCCGCATGAAGACCAGCCTACAGCTTACCCCACTCACTCTCTCGAGCTGAGTGTTAGGATATAGGACTAGGGCTCACCCTCTCGGGTTGAATCACATGTCGACCCACTCCTTAGGCCATCAGTCTAGTGGTCTTGGTTTCGCGACCTCCCTCTCGAGCAAGCCGAAAACACATGGGTGGCTTTGTATTTGCAACTACAAACCCTTTAGGTTAAACCACAACCACTAGGTGAAATAAAAATTAAACTAGCCTATCAGCAAGCAAGACCCAACAACAATATCAACACATAATTGCTAAATCACACCCCAAGAATGGGGGCTTTTAGCCACACATCAAGAAATAAGAAATTATACCTAAAATAATAGTGAAATCAAATGGGTATAAGAAATTAAACCTTGATTTGAGTAAAGGAAGAAGAATAAAGAAGACCCACTTCCAATTTGGGGAAGTTGAACTCCTTTCTTCTTCAAGTCTCCCAAAAACCTTCTCCAAACTTGAGAGAAAATGTGAACAAGCTAATATTCTAGGTCTCAAAATTACAATATTGTTCGGATCTCCTAAAAATAATAACTAAGGCTAGTATTTATAGCTTTCAGATTTAGTGATGCGGCGGAACATTCGGCGAGGTTAGTCACAATCACCGAATGACTCGGCGAATCGCCCTTCTTCTGGTTCATCGCCTTTTGTGCTTTGACTTTAGCATGTTTGTGTTCTGGACTATTGGGCAGTATGGCATTGATTCGCGAAACTGTTCGGCGAAGCGCTGACTGCTCCGTTCATCGCCTTTTTGATCCACTTCCTTCAGGGCTTCGCGTACTGCAACAAAGGGCGGAGTGCTTCCCTTTGACGATTTGCCAAGAGTGATTGGCGAAGCTCAGGCCTTAGTTTTTACGTTCTTTCTAGCCTTTTTGTTCCTTTTTCTGCCTAAGTGTCCATGCTTCCGCTAAAAGTTCAAATACCTAAAACTTAATAGTTTTCATCAGATATTGAGACAAAATAAGCATTTGGGGACACTATTTCTATTATAATAAAGCCCTAAATGAGTCTAAATTGTGGACTCATCAACACCCCGAACTTAAACTTTTGCTTGTCCTCAAGCAAACTCAAGTTCAGTCGCTCAAAAAGGGATGTCTCAAACAATGCTACACAAGACTCGATTATGAATGCACACAACAAGACTCAATTTACTTATGCAGAGATCAAATGTGTACTGAAAGATTCAAGTAGTGACTAACCAATATCAAAGAGTCTCATGCTCACAATACTTGCTTCATATGCAAGTTAAAGTTCAACCAAAGTGTTCGAATGCCCTCACACAAAGAATGATTCCATACTCACATATAATGGTTTAATCAATTAAAGTTCTGGAATCAAATGCAACGCTTACACTCACAAAGATGAATACAATACAAGCTTTCACCTATAGGTTTTCCCGTATTTTCCAATCGATATTTGTTTCAGCTTACTCAAGATCAAAAATGTCTTTCTAAGGCTTGTAATGGGGCTGAGTGCAAATGTATGGTCATTTAGGCTTAGTGACTCTTATCCTCATGAGATGTGGTATTCACAACACTTCATTTCCTGCCCTTTCATCATTTTTGCTAGTGCTCTTAAGTCATCCCATCATTCACTTCCGATGGATTGTTCGGACTCCCCATTTCTTTGGTACTTTATTCCAAAACTTTCTTCTTCATTCTTTTTCTTCTTATCTTTTTTTTTCTTTTTTTTATGGAGGGGTTCCAATTTTCTCAACACCATGGGTTAAGGGAGACTATTCTTGTACTTCTTGACTTTCCCTTTTCTTTTCACCACACCCCCAACTTAGGCTTTTGACCTAAGTTGTCTATTAAACTAACCACAAATCAAGAGGATTATATGTAGCGGATAAAGAAAGGTCTAGTTTTCATCAAGTTTCATCCAAAGAAAGGTCAAGCTCAAGGGGTGTTAAAGAGAGATTCACACACTCACAAGGTAGGCCACAAAAGAGGTATATGCCAAATTGGTTCACACTCTTTAAAGTTTCCTAAGATCATATCAAGAGATAGCCTTACTTAGTCGATCGGGGCAAATTCTAGGATCTATCATGCATGTTTCAAAGTAAGCTCTGCACACTAGGCATCGACACTACTAGTCAAACAAGACTCTATATTTTTGCTAGTGTGCAACGATCATTACAAGAGAATCAATTCGATAAATGGTTAATCGCAACAAGATGCAAAGAGTTCACATATTGTCTATGCAACTTCATTTGGTCTGGTCGTAGCCACACATTCATGTTCGTTCGATTGAGAGCACTATTCAAGTCATCAGTATTGATCAGAATCGAGACTTAAATTTTGCAAAAGAACAACCATTTTCAACACAAGAGGTGGTGAAAATTTTCAAAAAATAAAAAAAATTCAGAAGGGTCAAAATCATTTTTAAAATTTAAAACCAAAAGGATCCACGAGCTCAAACAATCACAAAGCAGTTTTAAAAACACAATTAAAAATAGACAACCCAAATATATACAGAAAGCATCATTCAAAACAAGCAAACAAGGTGAGCCTCACCCCACCACAAAAGAAATGTGTTTGTCCTCAAATGCGAGTAATAGTATCTAAAAATAAAATCAAAGCAAGACAAGGAGAGAGGTAAAGAGAAATCCTGTCTATGCGGCGTCTCTTCCTGTCGGGGCATCAGAACTCTGAGCTGCAGTTTGTAATTGGGCATCAGTGCCCGGAGTAGTCACATCAAGAGCAGTAGTGCCAGGTCCTATAGGGGCTACTGTGGACGTCTCAGCATGCGATGCATGGATCACCGGGTGCACAACTGTCCCTACCAGATCTGACAGGTTCCCAAAGTTGTTCTGCTTCTCTTGTGCTGCTGTCAGCTCCTCATCAGTCTCAACATCTACATATGCATCTACTGCCTCTCCAGGTGCTCATCATGATACTGTAATTGCAAATGAGTGCAAAATTTTCAAAAATAACTTCGGGGTTTTAGAGACTAACCTTTGATACTGATCAAATAACTTTTTGTAATGCTAGGCAGCAAAGAAATCCAACCCCAAGCACTAATCACTAACTAAAATACTAATTTAAGGCAAAACACTAGAAAATAATACCTTTGGTGTGATTTTGGAGAGTTTGAAACGAGGGAAAGTGAGAGATTAAAAAATTTAACCTTTGGCATTTATATAACCATTCAGTTCTTGTCCATTCAGCGACGTTAGTCGCACTTGACGAACCACTCGGTGAAGCGCCAAGCGGTCTTTTAACCCACCCTTTCTTCAAAAAATTTAATTTTCTAGAGGCGAAATCGGTGGTCTGCATCGAGATTGCCGAACAGGTTAGCGACGCGTCGAGCTGCTTTTCCAGTTCGCCAGTTTTACAGGCTCTGCAATGCACTAGCATTGAGCCCAATGGCGGATTAAACCGAGCTCGCTGACCTATTAGGCGATTTGCTCAATGGACCTGTTGCTCGCCAACTTGAAATGTTTCCATACTTATCTCATTTTTAACCTACCACATTAACACACCATTATTTATAAAAGTAAAATCCTACATTTACGACCTTGGGTTGCCTCCCAAGAAGCGCTTTATTTAACGTTGTAGCTCGACGTAGGTCCTGCCTCACTCTTTGTTATTGGAGCTAGGCCTAGTGTCACTAGGTAACCCCAATATATCGTTTGGATGGAGCTGAGGCATTGCAAACATCAGGAGTGTTCTGATGTGCTGGATTGATCTAGAATGAGATACAATCAATTGATTCAATGCTTCAACATTCACTCTCATTTCATCCAACACTCAATCTTGATCGGTGATCTTTTGGAGAATGATTTGAAGTGTATCCTCAACATGACTTTTCTCATCTTTTCTAGACTTCTTCCGCGCATGAGGAGGTATGTACCTCCCTTGGCGTTTGCATTGGTTTTCCACCTCAGATAATTTGGTGGTCAAGTTATTTAGTTGAGATACCAGTGCAGCTATCTTGAAGTCACCCTCGACTTCTTGATCTGCCTCAACTGGCTTGCCACCCACTCCCTCTATCATGCTCAGAGGACCTGCATACACAAATAATAAACAAAGAAAAACAAAACTAAAAGTAAAATTAGTAAAAACTACACTAAAAGAACAAAAACTCTAGGAGAACTACATCTTCATGTAACACCACTCCTCGGCAGCGACGCCATTTTGATGCTTATCATGAACAACGACACTAACCTACGGTATGAGTGTCTACGATCATCGATAATAGATTAACCCAACTAAAGGTTGGGGTCGTGTCCCAAGGAAGAGGTAGTGAAAATAGTAGTTAGGCTAAAATTTTGTTCTAGTTAGTTGTAGTTTTAGAAATTATCGAATAAAAACAAAGTAAATTCAAGTGGGTGATACCAAAACGTCAAATATCAATGGGGGTTTGTCACAAGTATAGCTAAAACAACAAAAATAAAGAGAATTAAGTATGGGGAAAAGTTCTTGGGGTGTGACGTCAATATATGTTGATATAAATCATTGGGTAAATGCTTTCGATAGGAAATTTGCAAGATAATAGTGACTAGGCTAAGCTTTAAATGGAAATAAGTTCTCTCTCGGGCAACTTACCCCGTTTCAAATGCGTTCCTCTCGGACACCCAATTGCCGCATGAAGACGAACCTATGCCTTACCCCACTCACTCTCTTGAGCTGAGTGTTAGGATATGGGACTAGAGCTCACCCTCTTGGGATGAAACTCATGTCGACCCACTCCTTAGGCCATCAGTCTAGTGTCTTGGTTTCATGACCTCCCTCTCGGGCAAGCCGAAAACACATGGGTGGCTTTGTATTTGCAACTACAAACCCTTTAGGTTAAACCACAACCACTAGGTGAAATCACCATTAAACTACATCTAGCCTATCAGCAAGCAAGACCCAACAACAATATTAACACATATTTGCTAAATCACACCCCAAGAATGGGGGTTTTTAGCCACACATCAAGAAATAAGAAATTATACCTAAAATGATAGTGAAATCAAATGGGTATAAGAAATTAAACCTTGATTTGAGCAAAGGAAGAAGAATAGAGAAAACCCACTTCCAATTTGGGGAAGATGAACTCCTTTCTTCTTCAAGTCTCCTAAAAACCCTCTCCAAACTTAAGAGAAAATATGAACAGGCTAATATTCTAGGTCTCAAAATTACAATATTGTTCGGATCTCCTAAAAATAATAACTAAGGCTAGTATTTATAGTTTTAGATTTAGTGTTGCGGCGGACCGTTCGGCGAGGTTAGTCATGATTGCCGAATGACTCAATCGCCCTTCTTCTGGTTCATCACCTATTGTGCTTTGACTTCAGCATGTTTGTGTTCTGGACCATTGGGTGGTATGGCATTGCTTCGCGAAACTGTTCGGCGGAGCGCCGACTGCTCCTTTCATCGCCTTTTTGATCCACTTCCTTTAGGACTTCGCGTACTAGAACAAAGGGCAGAGTGCTTCCTTTTGGCGATTCGCCAAGAGATTGGTGAAGCTCAGGCTTCAGTTTTTACGTTCTTTCCAGCCTTTTTGTTCCTTTTATGCCTAAGTGTCCATGCTTCTGCTAAAAGTTCAAATACCTGAAACTTAATAGTTTTCATCAAATATTGTGACAAAATAAGCATTTGGGGACACTATTTCTATTAAAATAAAGCCCTAAATGAGTCCAAATTGTGGACTCATCAAGAGTCTATGGAACGTTTTAGGAAATAGTTTAATTCTTTCACGTTCTCAATCGTGCGATAGAGTTTCACTCTATTTAACCTCTTGTTTTAATTTGTGCTCTTTGCGTTTAACAGAATCATGTCTCCAAGAAGAGCTTACATTAGAAGGAACATGAATGAAGTCCAACAAGCACCACCAGCTCGAGCAGACCCCTTGAATGAGAAGGTCTGTGATGCTGAGTTCAGGGGTGCTTTCCAAGTGTTAGCAAAGGCCATGACCACTCAGGTCAATCAGTAGATTGCACAAGCTATAACCCGAATGGGAATACGACAATGGCTAGGATCTAAGATTTTACTAGGATGAATCCCCCTGAGTTTTATGATTCAAAGGTGGAGGAACACCCATATGAGTTCATAGATGGTGTTTAGAATAACGCACAAATTATGTGAGTTAGTCTAGTGGAGAGTGCATACTTAGTTGCTTACCCGTTAAAAGGAGTGGCTCAGATTTGGTACAAGTAGTGGAAGGATGACAGAGGGGTTGATGCAGGCCTAATGGACTAGAAGAAGCTTGTGGCTGCATTTCTGGACAGGCTCTTTCCACTTGAGCTAAGGGAGGCCAAGGTCCAGGAGTTTATAAATCAGATGAAATGAAACATGTCAGTGAAGGAGTATTCCTTGAAGATTACCCAACTCTCCAAGTATTTTTCATCTATGGTGGCCGACTCCTGGGACCGCATGAGCAAGTTTGTTTCAAGTGTTGAAGAGACCATAGTAAAGGAGTATAGAACTACTATGTTGATCAAGGAGATGAATATGTCCAGGTTGATGACTCATGCTCAACTGATTGAGAAAAAGAAGGTCAAAGAGAGTGCTAGGGAGAGTAATAGGGCTAGAATAGACAGTATGGACTAGTCTCTGCAGAAGTCAGATAGTGGCAATCACTCTCAGTTTCGTCAGAAGTTTTAAGGTCCAGCCCAATCCCCTGCTAGTGCCCCAGAACCCAAGTTCAGACAGGAGAATAGGGATAGGGCACCAGGCTCTAAGTCCCAGGGCAGTATCACTAGTGGTCGTAGTCAAAAGAGTCGTAAGAACCATCCCTAAGGGTGTATGGCTGGTAGTGGTTAATGTTTTGGATGTGGCAAGTCAGGCATCAGGTTGAGGGAATGCCAAGGCATCAGGTAGGGGTAAGGATGTTCACCAGCAAACTCAGCCTAACACTTCAGCAACCGACTCAACAAAGTGCCTCTTCTAGTGCGGGTGGAAGACAACGCCATAATAGGTTTTATGCTTTGCAGACTCAACAGGATGAGGAAGATTCCTGATGTAGTCGCGGGTATGTTGTGTGTATTTCAACTTGATGTATGCATTACTAGATCTAGGGGTCACACTTCCTTTCGTGAGTCCTTATATTGCATTGAATTGTGATGTCAGTCCAAAAATCCTATCAGAACTCTTCTCACTCTCAACCCCTGTTGGTGAGTCCAAAAATCCTATCAAAACTCTTCTCAGTCTCAACCCCTGTTGGTGAGTCCGTCTTAGCTAAACGAGTATACAAAAATTGTCCAGTCTCATTTTTCCCAAAAAGTCACCATAGTAGATCTAGTAGAGTTAGACATGCTTGATTTTGATACTATTCTTGGCATAGACTAGTTATACTCTTGTAATCAGAAGCTGACCCACACGCAGCCATGACGGTGCACATGCACTCAACAACTTTTTTTTTTTTGTATATATATGTATAAATAGTCTATAAAAAGATAATATATTTAATTGAACAGCCAAATGAACAAAATTCATTTGGGTGCACTGGTTGAACGCTTAACTTTAATACTCAACGACGTGAGTTGGAATTTTGCGAAGGGATGTGTATTTTTTGCCTTTAAAATCAATCTTTTCTTACCAGTTAACCTTTTTAACAATAGCCTTTATTAACCACTCGTTTTTGCCACCTTATTTGGCCCCACCCATATTTTACTATCTCATCTGGCCCCACCCCTTTCTTCATTGAAATTAAAAACAAATAAAAGTCCTAACACAATTCTAAGCAAAAGATAAGACTTTTAGAAAACCTACGAACTTATAACTTACAAGTATTCTTCACTACAACCTGCATAACTGAAGTCCTATTCACTGCATAAATTGGTAAGTTCTTCTTTTTAAGCGTATTGTTTTGTACAATGAAAGAAGAGGTGTGATTCCCTTATTAAAAATGTCGTGTTTATTTATAAGATTATATTTTTATTGTCTTATGAAAGGAGTAGTGCCATTCCGCCATTATATATTATTTTTGTTGTTCTATAAAGGGTCTGATTTTTCAATATCTTGTTGAAACAATCATGTTTATTTACTTATTTTAATTTATTTATTTTGTGAGCGGTGTGATTTCTCTATTATAGTTTATTTTTGTTGTATTGCAAAAGGGGGGCTTGAAGGGTGTCATTCCCCTATCTACAATGTAATATTTACTTATATTCTTGATTAAATCTTTGTTTTGTAGGAATTTATTGTTGTCTTGTGATTTGAAATGGATAGATTTTTGAAGAAACATAATTCTTCTCAACTAAGTTTTACATAATTTTTTTTACATTTTATAGATAAGTTTGATTTGCAATCACTTAAACCGGATCCTAGAGAAAGAATACACATTCATAAATATAGCTCTAGAATCCGAGATGAAGTGAGAACACACTATATTCAACAAAGGCCTTGCAACTAATTATTTCTAAATATTTTTTAAACTAGATCTGTAACAAAACTGAGTCGATTTTATTCGACATGGTTTAAGGGTTCATATTCTAGGTGGATGGAGTATAGTATGAAGAAATATGTATTATGTTTATGTTCCTATTTAATTAAAAAATGACTATGTAAAGGGAAATGCATGAGAGTTTTTCACCAAAACCTGTTTTAAGACTTGGAATCATAGTATGGAACGAATTGATTTACATGTAGGGGAAGTAAATAGCACCCACAATAGATAGATGCTAGATTTTGAGAATCAATCTCAATCCATTCAAGTTACTTTTAACAAGAAATCTAAGAAATTAAAAATGAGCATCAAATTTGTTTAGAGGCTTCTACTAATGTGGCAAGGTTCCTCTTGGATTTCGAGTTGTCTTTTCGAGGTCATGATGAAAGTGAATCTTCCGAATGGTTTGGAAAAATGCTTTCAGAAGTGAATAGTGTTGTTTTAAAATATGCTTCGAAAAATCAAAAGGATATTATGAGTGCTTGTGCACAAGAAACCATGAAAGCTATAATTGATGAGGACATCACACCATGAACAAATGGCAGTGCTTTGCAGTATGTTAATAAAAAAGGCGAAGTGAATGAACTAGTTATTACTATTGTTCGTAATGGTGATACATCTGCACAATCATTGAAGGAAACAATATGCTCTTTGCTTTTGAGACACTCTTTGAGTACATCTAAAATACATGGACAAGGCTATGATGGGGCTAGTAACATGCAAGGAGAGATGAATGGTCTTAAAGCTTTGATTTTGCACGAAACTCCATCAGCATATTACATTCACTGTATTGCTCACCAACTACAATTGACACTTGTAGTTGTTGCCAAAAACCATTTGCTTGTGGACAATTTCTTTGCTATTATTGATAATGTGTTGAATGTGATTGGAGCATCATTTAAGCATAGATAACAACTTGGGGACCATCAAGCAGAAATGTTGGAACAACTAGTAGAAAGCGGAAAAGGCTTGAATCAAGAACGAGGGCTTCAAAGGGCTGACACTCGTTGGGGGATCTAGTTTTAGAACATTGGATAACTTTATTGTTTTATTTTCATCTAGCTCATGTTCTTGATGCAATTAAAAGTGCAGGTTCCAACCGCAATAATAGATTGCAAGTAGGAGGCTCTTCTGAGTATGATCAATGAATTTGAATATGTTTTCTTGCTTCACTTGATGTTGAAAATATTGGTGATGTCAAATGAATTGACATTACTAAAAAAATACAATAATTGTTGAGAAATGGTGGGTGACAATCTTTGATGAATGAAGTTTATTCATTTTGTGATAAACATTAAATTTTGGTAACTAAAATAGATGAATTTTATATTCATGGAAAGTCAAAGCATAAGTCTTTTAGTGTTACTTATTCACATCACTTACATGTTTAACTATTTTATTCTATTATTGACTAGCAACTGCAAGAGCTTAATAATAGTTTTGTGAGTGGTAACTTGCCTCTTCGTATGATAAGCTTGAATCCAGCTAATACTTTTGCTGATTTTAAAAAGGAAAAGATAATGATAGTGGCCCAACATTACCCAAATGAGTATGGTGAACCAAAGTTTCAAGATCTCAGTCATCAACTTAATACTTTCATAATACACATGTGGCATGGTGATCTTACATTATCTGATTTGAAAGGAATTGGTTATTTGGCATAAGCACAGTTAATGCAAATCTCATAGAGACTTAATCTCTTGTGATACTTGTGAAGTTGACCTTGATTTTACCTATTGCTACTGCAATTGTAGAGACAACATTCTGATCCAAGAAGCATACCAAGAATGAACAACCTAGTAGTATTAGTGATGAATTTGTAAATGATTGTTTAGTTTGCTACATCAAGGACATGTTTGTGAATATAATTAACAATGCTATCATTGATTGTTTTTAGAATATGAAAGTCCCTCGATGTCAAATATGAATGGATGATCTTTTTTTTATACTAGTACTAAATTAATGGCATCCAATCATTTTGAAGTTTATGCTGTGGCCATAATTTTTCTCATTTTTTAAGTTTAAGAGAATTGTATACTGAATTCCGTAGTGAATGTTAGACATTTGTTTGCAACACATCACATTAGATGTTGATGTTAAACTTTCTTTGTTAATATGAAGAGTTGAGTTATTTAATTCAAAGTTCTAAAATATTCTTGATGAAAAGTAAATTGTTCTTCTTCCCTTTTTTTATTGTAATGTTCAATAGTGTTTCAAGTGAAATTAAAATCATAAAGTTCACTATTAAAATTTATTGGGGCCTCAAAATATTGGAATCCTAAAGCAGACACTTTGCTAGTCTTACCCTTGAGCCACTCTTGGTGGTGCCCCCCTATGGGTTCTCCTCTACTTGTTATGCCTCAATTGACTGTAGAACCAGAGTCCTTAAATTTTGTTTCACAATGAACCAGCCATAGAGTAGAAAGGTAGTATTTCAGCGCCTATAGGTCGATTTGTCTATTACCTTAAGGCCAGGAAAATGATTTCTAAGGGTTGTATCTACCATCTAGTCTAGGTTAAGGATTCTAGTTCTGAAACCCCAACTCTTCAGTCAGTTCCGGTGGCAAATGAATTTCTTGGAGTATTCCTAGAGGATCTTCCCAAAGTCCCTTCGAAATGGGGAATCGACTTCGGAATAGACCTTCCTCTAGATACAAAACCAAACTCTATTCTTATAGAATGGCTCCGGCTGAGCTTAAGGAGTGAAAGGATCAGTTGAAGGACCTCCTAGATAAAGATTTCATTAGACCCAACATTTCTCCATAGGAAACTCAGTTCTCATCGTGCATAAGAAAGATGATTCTCTCAGAGGCTTTCTCCAAAGGGGGAAACAATGGTATAACTTGTGTTCCAGATGTTAACAGATTGAGGCAACATATTTTAACAAAAGCTCATAGTTCTTGATACTCTATTCACCCAGAAGCCACTAAGATGTGCTGTGACATATGAAAGTCTATTATTAGAATGGTATAAAGAATAACATTGCAGAATTTGTGGCTAAGTGTTCAAATTGCCAACAAGTTAAGGCTAAATATCATAAACCAGAAGGTATGACTCAGGATATCAACTTTCCTACTTAGAAGTGAGAGAATTTGAATATGGATTTTATCACAAGTTTGCCTCAGACACGTCGACAACATGATTCTGTTTGGATGGTAGTAGACCGAATGACTAAGTCAAAACATTTCCCTTATTCATCATCTCAGATAGTGGTACTCAGTTCACCTCTCAATTTTTGAAATCATTCAGAAAACTCTTGTTGAGAGCTTGCGTGATCGACTTAAGGGTAATTGGAATGATCACTTGCCTCTTATTGAGTTTGCTTATAGTAACAATTGTTAGACAATTGGCATTTTTTCCAGCTTATTATTTTTACTGTTTTTTACTTATTTCAATTTAGTGCTTCCTATTTTCTAGCTAGACTTAGTCAACTTTAGTTGCTCAACTTTCTGAAGTTAGTTGCCCCTTTTATGTCTGTTAGTGGCACATATTCTTATTTAGTTTTAACATCTACTTTGTAAGTGGCTACTAGATAGGAAATGGTTAGGTTTTTCCTTGTATAAATTCAGATCTTATGCAAATTAATACATAGATGGAATTTCATAACTTCACTCTATTTTTATTCTTCAAATCAGTTTCTTGAGTATTTTTGTTCTAACAGTGGCATCAGAGCCTCTTGTTTATCTTACAGGACCAAAAAGTTTTAACCTACAACACAAATGGCATCCAACAAACTACCTTTAAATCCACCATTCACTTTTATAGGTGAAAATTACCAAATCTAGTCTGTGAAGATTCAAGCTTTTCTGGAAGCCTATGAACTTTGGGAAAATGTGATGGAAGATAAACCACTTGCTGCTCTACCAGCAATTCCTACCTTGGCTCAAATCAAATCCAACAACGAAGAGAAGGCAAAGAAATCTAAAGCCAAGTCGCTTATGTAGAATGTTGTGGCAGATTTTGTGTTTTACAGAATCATGTTTTGCAAAACAGCAAAAGAGGCTTTGGATAGGTTGAAAGAAGAATATCAAGGCAGCGATAGAACACGTCAAATGCAACTGTTGAACCTGAAAAGAGAGTTCGAGTTCTTGAATATGAAGGAGGATGAAACAATCAGTAAGTATGCTGATCGAATCTTCTTAATTGTTAACAACATTAGATTTCTTGGTGAAAAATTTACAAACAAACGAATTGTAGAGAAAGTTCTTGTGACTCTTCTTGAGAGGTTTGAATCTATGATTTCCTGTCTTGAAGAATCCAAGGACCTGTGCAAACTTTCATTAGGTGAACTAATGAGTGCTCTTCAAGCATAAGAGCAAAGGAGGACTATGAGACGGGACAATTTCACTGAAGGAGCTCTCTCTGTACAAAAACAAATATTTGGCAAGGGAAAGCAGCAGGTCAACCAAAAGAATAATAGCAAGCATGATGGAGGAAACAATAGTGGAGATGTGAAGTAAAAGTTCCCTCCATGCAAACATTGTAAAAAAATTACACATATGGAGAAGTACTGTTGGTGGAAAGTCGATGCTATATGCGGCAACTGTAAGTAGATGGGGCATATATCTAAGGTCTGCAAATCAAGAGCAAAGGCCTCTGGTGCTTTGCAAGCACAAGTAGCAGAAGTTGCAGATGCACATGAGGAGCAACTCTTTCCAGTTTCATACTTTTCAATCAATGAATCCTCTGATTCATGGCTTCTTGATAGTGATTGCACACATCACTTGTGCAATGATGCTGAAATGTTCAAATTCCTCGATGATGCTTACAAATCTAAAGTAAAAGTGGGAAATGGTGAGGCAGTAGAAGTCAAAGGCAGATGTATGATTTCTATCTCAACAATATCAGGTATCAAAACTATTCCTGATGTTTTGTACACACCTGATATGAGTAAAAAAAAATTGAGTGTTGGACAAATGCTTGAAAATAATTATTCTCTGCATTTTAAGAATCGTGAATGTGTTGTTTCTGACCCTCTGGAGTAGAATTATTTTATGTCAAGATGAGCAACGGAATGTTTTCAGTTGATTGGGAGAAAATAACTGAGCAGGCTTACACTATTTCTTCACAAATATGTACAAACCTCTGGCATAAAAGGTTTGATCACTTCAATCTAAGAAGCATCACCGAGATGAAAAAGGAGCTAGTGGAAAATATGCCTTAATTTCTTTCTAATGATCAAGTTTGTGAAACTTTCCAATAGGGAAAGCAAACAAAATTGTCATTTCAAGAAATCAAGTATGAAGAGCTAACCAGAAACTTCAGCTCATTCACACAGATGTTTCCGGCCCAATGAAAACAAATTCATTGAGTGGTAACAAATACTTTATCCTCTTTATTGATGACTACACCAGAATGTGTTGGGTTTATTTCATTAGACTTAAGAGTGAAGTCTTTCATGTTTTTAAACAATTTAAAGCTTTAGTAGAAAATCAATGTAATCTTACTATTAAGGCTTTAAGGTCTGACAATGGATGAGAATATACTTCTTCTTAGTTTGTGGAGTTTTGTAATAGCACAGGTATTGAATGCTAATTGACATTACCATACACTCCACAACAAAATGGTGTGTCTGAAAGGAAGAACAGGACAATAATGAAGATGGCTAGATGTCTTTTTCTCGAAAGAAAGATCCCAAATTAGTTTTGGGTGGAGGCGGTCAATACCTCTGTATATTTGCTGAACAGATTGCCTACTAAGGCCTTGCAGGACATGACTCCATACGAATCTTGGTGTGGGAACAAACCATCAGTACACCATCTCAGAATCTTTGGGTGTATATGTTATTATCAAATTCTAGACACAAAGAGGAATAAGCTAGACAACAAGTCTCATAAAGGCATATTTATGGGCTATAGTTCATCCAAAGGATACAAAATTTTCTGTTTGAAATCAGAAAAACTAATTCTCAACCGAGAAGTGAAGTTTGATGAAGCAGCTGGTTGGGATTGGAAAAATCAAAAGACCTCTTATTCTGATATATTTTCGAAAGAGCAACCTCAACTTCCAGAAGATGAACTAGTGGATGATGTACCAGTGAGGGGAACTCGAACCTTA
This sequence comes from Solanum acaule, assembly GCA_036250505.1. Lineage (NCBI taxonomy): Eukaryota > Viridiplantae > Streptophyta > Magnoliopsida > Solanales > Solanaceae > Solanum > Solanum acaule. The sequence continues at coordinate 25,337 of JAJOOR010009078.1, forward strand.
AAAGATGTGTATCAATGGTGTAATTTGGTTACCTCTGAACCAACAAGCTATGCTGAAGCACAAGACTCTCAAGCATGGAGGAGAGCTATGCAAGATGAACTAGACATGATCAAGAAGAATGGAACCTGGCAGCTTGTTGACAGACCTAGAAATCGCAAGGTGATTGGTGTAAAATGGATTTTCAAGATAAAACTCAATCCTGATGTAACAATTTGCAAACATAAGGCTAGATTGGTGGTGAAGGGATACACACAACAATATAGTGTGGATTACCAGGAAACATTTGCTCTTGTAGCAAGGTATGACACAATCAAGCTTATTCTTGCATTTGCATCTCACAGTTCCTGGCAGATTCTTCAACTTGATGTCAAGTCAGATTTTTTGAATGGTTTGCTTGCTGAAGAGATCTATGTAGAGCAACCTAGTGGTTTCTCAATTCCTGGAAAAGAGGATCAAGTTTATCTCTTAGCGAAGGCCTTGTATGGCCCAAAACAAGCCCCAAGGGCATGGTATGAGAGGATGGACAATCATCTCATCCAACTTGGATTTAGTAGAAGTCAAAGTGAAGCTACTTTGTATGAGAAAGTCACTACAGGTGAGTCCTTAATTGTCTCAATTTATGTGGATGACATGCTTGTGACAGGAAGCAAAATTGAACTAATCCAAAGGTTCAAGGAAGAAATGGAGAAAATCTTTGAAATGACTGATTTTGGAGTCATGAAGTACTTCCTTGGCACGGAAGTTTTGTAGTCCAGTGATGGAATTTTCATATGCCAGAAGAAATACATTTTGGATATTCTAAATAGGTTCAAAATGCAAACCTATGAGTACTCCAGTTTCTACTGGTGTGAAGCTTGGCAAGGATGAGGATTCCGAAAAGGTGGATGATAGTATGTATAGAAGCTTAATTGGCAGCCTTCTATATCAAACCACAAGCAGACCTGACATTCTTTTTGTTGTAAGTTTGCTCTCTAGGTTCATGCATTCGCCTAGAAATACACACTTCACATCGGCTAAAAGAGTGTTAAGGTATATTAAAGGAACCAGCATGTTTGGAACTTTTTTTCCAACATCTGCAGAAGTAACTATGAACCTGGTCGGGTATTCTGATAGTGATTGGGGTGGCGAAGTTGATGTTTCCAGAAGCACCTCTGGATATTTGTTCTATTTGGGGACAAGTTGTTTTAGTTGGAGCTCTAGGAAACAAGAAGCTATAGCTCAATCAACAGCAGAAGCTGAGTACATAGTTGTTGCATCTGCTATGAATCAAGTTATCTGGCAAAGGAAGATGTTGAAGGACTTGGGCCATGAACAAACAGAAGATACCAAGATCATGTGTGACAATAAATCAGTAGTTTCAATCTCAAAAAATCCAGTATTTCATGGTCGAACTAAGCATATCAAGATCAAGTTTCATTTTATTAGAGAAGTCCAACAAACTAATGAAGTGTTGCTTGTTCATTGTTCATCTGAGAACCATCAAGCTGACATTTTCAACAAGTCATTGCCGAAAGAAAGGTTTGAAGATTTGAGGCAAAGAATTGGTGTTTGCCACAAAAATGCCAAGGAGGAGTGTTAGACAATTGGCATTTTTTCCAGCTTATTATTTTTTCTGTTTTTTTACTTATTTCAGTGTAGTGCTTCCTATTTTCTAGCTAGACTTAGTCAACTTTAGTTGCTCAACTTTTTGAAGTTAGTGGCCCCTTTTATGGCTGTTAGTGGCCCATTTTATGGCTGTTAGTGGCATATGTTCCTATTTAGTTTTAACATCCACTTTGTAAGTGGCTACTAGATAGGAAATGGTTAGATTTTTCCTTGTATAAATTCAGATCTTATGCATATTAATGCATAGATCTTATGCAAATTAATACATAGCTAGAATTTCAGAAGTTCACTCTATTTTTATTCTTCAAATCAGTTTCTTGAGTATTTTTGTTCTAACAACAATTACCACTTCAGTATTTAGATGACTACATTTGAGGCGCTTTATGGTAGGATGTGTAGATCTCCAATAGGGTGGTTTGAGGTTGGTGAAGTGGCTTTGATAGGGCCTAAATCAGTTCATGAGGCTATGGAAAAACTTCAATTTATTAGAAATAGGTTGAGAACGACTTAGACTTAGAGTAGATATAAATCATATGTAAATTTGAGGAGAAGAGAGCTTGTATTTGCTATTGGTGATTGAGTATATCTAAAAATTTCATCCATGAAAGAGGTGATGAAGTTTGGTAGGAAAGGAAAGCTCAGTGCGTCTTATGTTGGTCCTTAAAAGATTCTAAGGCATTTTGGTAATGTGGCCTATGAGCTGGATTTACATGCAAAGTTGGCCTATGAGCTCACTACCTGTTATGTTTTCATGTTTTAGGTGGGAGTCAATCACTCCATTAGTTTTCCGTGTTTAGCTTTAAGTCCCGAGTTTGCATAATTTTCCCTAATCTTTTCAACTTACTAAGACTCCATTCAAGGACGAATGTTTCCAAGGAGGAGATATTGCAACACCCTGAAGTTCTAAAGTCCAGATCATATATTGAAAGTCAAGAAATTTAAGACTTTAGAAATTTTGGGATTTATGGACGCCATATATGAGCTGTTAATGGAACCACAAACAATAGATGGGATCAATAGATCAACTGCAGAGATTGGGAATTGTAACACCTCGCAACTATATTCTTAGAATTTGAATTTTCCATTGTAAGTATATAAGCTTGAACTGGGTCATGTCCTACTTGTTCTTATCTGTTAAGGGTCATTCCTATGAGTGGGAAGTGTATTGGAAGTGGTTTATGGTCACAAGAGACCTTTAGTACTTAGTTGAGTTCAAAACCTTCCTACCGACTAAGCTTTTCGCACTAGTTCATGCAAGGGTCAACTTCAAACGATTATATCTCTTAGCATATAATGCATTAGATGTACCATAAACTAACAAATTAAAGATCCAAGAGTCTTCTTTCCAACTCCATCAAGTTTTGCTCATTTAGAGTTCGGAGTAAAAAGTTATAACCATTTTACCAGAGACTACCACAGTAGAGTTTTCAAAGTCTGTAGCTATGAACTTGATCTACTACGAACCGTACTGTTCACACATGAACCCTAGTTGATGAGATTTTGTTAAAGCTTTTGTGTATTTATTTCCATGCATTGAGTTTGGAATTTAAAGTGAGTCCAAGCATTGTTTTAAAGCATCATTTGAGAAGAGTTTTAAGGGATCACTAATGGTCCCAAATGTATTATTTTGCATTGAGAAAGAAAGCACTATTCCAAGAAAAGCATAAATTGCTTTCACAAGCATTTTAGTCAGTTAAAGTAAAGATCAGTTATCCCTTAAAGAAGGCTTTTTGAGTATTAACTCAACCCAGTGAGTATTATTTAATGAGCATTATTTCATATATTTTGGGAGTAGTATTAAGCACCGATTTGGGTAAGAGTAGAGATAACTCAAACCCATAACCTACATCGCCAGCATAGATAGGATCGTACTGCAATTCGAATGACTCCTCACCTGCCTCAAGAAGGCGTTTTAGTGGATCCATAAGTTGGATTGTGTTCTATACCCCATCAAATTATAGGATGGTTCTGACAATGTGGGCAAAACGTTGTATCATCGTAAGGCTTATAGTGATGGTTGTCGGTTATAGAAACTCTGCAAGATAAGTAAAGTATATTGTTGAATATCTTTCAATATTAGCTATCATTGAAATTCTTTATGAAGCTTAAATGATTTTTCTTCATGTTCATGCTTTACTTCAGTTGAGTTATTTTTAGTCTTTCAGTTCAGTTATTTGCTTCCTTTAAATGTATTACATACCATGTACTGACGTCATTCGACGCAGGATCGTTTTATGATGCACATACATGTATTCAAGATCATCAACAGGCACTTCGTTTAGATCACATCATCCACTCGTAAGCTTTTGATGATGTAACACGTCCTATTCTAAAACAGACCGAACCAACGGATTTCGAGAAGTTGCAGGTACAACCCACGGTTTCCACCCATAGAGGGTGACCCACAGTCCATCTTGATGGTCCATGGATGGCCACCTGCAGCCCACCCCCCACCAAAGAACCATCCTCTAAAGTCGATCGATGGACTGACAGGACAGATCGTGGATCAGTCCACAGATCATCGATCAGTCCGTAGGTCGAGATCCTTAGAGCCTTCCAGAACCCATCCACTGAAGTCAATCGATGGACTGACAGGACGGATCATAGATCAGTCCACGGATCGTCGATCCGTTTGTAGGTCGAGACCCTCAGAACCCCCCAGAACCCATCCTCTGAAGTCGATCGACAGACTGACAGGACGGATCGTGGATCAGTCCACCGATCATCAATCAGTCTGTAGGTCGAGACCCTCAGGATCCCCCAGAACCCATCCTCTGAAGACGATCCACGGACTAACAGGATGGATCGTGGATCAGTCCACAGACCATCGATCAGTCCGTAGGTTGCTTCAGCAGATTTTAAGTCAGGGGTCGTTTGGTTTTTTCATCATGCGTTGGACCCCTAAACTACGCCGTTTAACCCCTAAACTACGTCGTTCAACCCCTAAATTACGTGGTTTTGGTCAATTTTAGCATAGTAAACTATTTAGAACCTAACCTAATCAATTATTCACCAAAAAATTCATCAATCTTAGAGCAAAACCAAGATAAGAAGTCGAGCAGCCCTAGTTCTAGAACGCAACGAGTTTTCATCAGTTCCATCCCCAAAATCGAAAGATTTCTTTGTGAATTTCATCACCAGGTATGTGGGATTTTAATAGTGGGTTCCTTTCACCCATAGGTCCCTAAAATTCAGCCAAATTCTTGATTCCCTTAATATTATCTAGACCTAAGGTTTCTAGAATTCCAGCAGATCATTACGAATTAGTTACTTTAATGTTCCTAATTAGATTATCATGATTTTAGTATGGTTTTGCGTAGATTCTTTCATAAATTTAGAACCCTAGCTATGTAGTTCTTTTAGTTCATGAATTACACATGCTAGGTTAGTTATTTCAGATATACATGCCTCAGACTTAAATGTTTCATTATCAGTATATTAATGTTGCATTTTTAGTTAACATGTCAGTATTTTGAGCTATCCAGTATTACAGAAATTCAGTCATAAATTGTTAATTACATAATCAATTAGGAGAAGCTTAATACTCAGTGGACTAGGGTCAGTCACCCTCAAGTCCCAGAACTACGTGCCCCGTAGGTTGTAAGTCCCCTCTGTGGGCATCATTTTAGTGATCACGCCAGTCATGCCTCTATAACTCTGGCAGGGTATATTGGGTCCTCTCGATGGGGCATATACATCAGACTCCACATTTAGCTCATGTGGTTTAATATCGGTTATTATTAGCTCCCTTGCAATCAAATTCTATTGCATTGAACATGTTATCAGTTACAGTTAGATTTCAGTCTCAGCATGTTATAAACTTGGTCATTGCATTCAGTTAGCTTATATTCAGTAGTTTTAATATAGCATCATGCTTATCTTATATCATTGCCAGTTATATGCTTTGTTCAGTCATGTTATTATTCAGCTTCTAGATGTAGGTTCAGGTTCTCAGCTTCCAGATCACGCATAGATCAGTTCTCGATCTTTAGCTCAGCAATATCAGTGGTGAGTCCTCATTCTCCAAGGACGACAGACATGTTTCCTTTGTTTTTAGTCTTAGTTTCAGTTTTTGCTAGATTTAGCTGGGGCATGTCCCAACATTTCTAGTCAGTAGAGGCTTCATTTCAGACATAGTTAGATTCAGCTTTAGCATTTAAGTTTGACCTTTCAGTTGTTAAACTCTCAATTTTATATATTCAAATAGTTTATGGCTATTCCCCATTATTTCATTTCAACTTATCTTATGATTTAGCTTCCGCATAGTATTTCTTTACTTCAATTTACTTTAGTATGCTTATGATATGCCAGCAGGGTTAGCTTAGGGTCTCTCGTGATCCTAGGTCCCGTGTACGCGTCCTAGGGTTAGCTTCGGGGCGTGACTGGTGAAGACTCCTTGCTTTCAAAGAACTCTAGTTTAATTGCTTTAGTGGTAGTAGTATTTTGAGGTTGTCGTGGATCTTTTCCCGACACCCATCGTTAGACAATAGAGCCATCATGGATAGACACAGAGATAAGAGAGTCATTCAGTTTTCATTCAGATGATTTGCTAAAACTTTATCTTTTATATTCAGTATTTTCAAACAACATTTGAGATTCACTTTATTTCTTTAAATTGCTCATCAGTTTAAGCTTTTGTAATGTATTAATCTTCCGCTATGTAGTCAGTCACAAGCCAAGGGTTTGTTTGAGGAATAACAATGGTCTTCGAGTGCCGACCACATCCAGGGTGTAAGCTAGAGGCGTGACATGAATTTAGCCTAAGTTTCATGAGCAAGGACCACAGGTGGTAGATGTTTTTACGGGTCGTAGATGTGCTCGTGGATCAAAGTCCTGAAACTTGATTTTTGGCTGACTTTTACGGACCACATTTACAACTGGTAAATGGAATTACAAACCGTAAATGGGTCTCATAGATTAAACTTCAGAAACCCAGTATTTAGGCATGATCTCTATGAGAGGAATTTATGGCCCGTAGTCTAATCCACAGACCATAGATAGCCCTCATAGAAGTTGCCGACAGTTTTTCCTTTAGGGTTGTTTTGATCTATTCACTCTTTTAATTCATATACTATATCATTTTAGCCTATTGTAAGATGGATTAAGTCGAACTTAGTCAACCTAAACCTCCCAATGCATGCCCAACACCCAAAGACTAGAATCAGTACGTCGCAACTCCTCTTAAGCAAGAACTAGGGCTCTTCATCTTCAAGCTACAGTTCAAAGGAATCAAGTTAGAGTCTGTGTTCCAAGTATGTGGAATTTAATCAATGGGTATATTTTTACCCATTAAGACTTAAAGGAAACCTAGTTTTTTCAGATAATGATTTCTATAGAAGTTAGGATTCTTATGAAAGCATAATTTTCACTATATTTTTCTATTCTTTTTGGATAGTTTGATTATGTGGTTCCATCTACAAAATCAATACTTCTAAATAGTATTTCATGAACCCGTAGAACATAAATATTTTTCACGACTCAAAACTATGTTGTTTTAGATTACATGTCACAAATTATCGGTTTTCATGATTTCAAGGTGCTTTCAGATAAATCATCTATTAGTCATTATTAGTTTATTAGTATTCATGAGCTATTTAAATTATCAATTTTATCAGTATCTTTCAGTATTATCAGTTCATTTGCATTATAGTAATATCAGTCTTATGTCAGTTGGGAGTGTTACTAAGTTGTGAGCGAATAAAGTGATGAAGGCTCATCTGTTAGTTGGGACTGAGACCTTCAATAGCAATCCCTAAGTCCCAAAACTACGTCCCACCATAGGATTATAAGGGTCACTTGTCAGATAAGGACGGACTCCTTAGTCCTTCATGGACATCAACTTAGTGGTACCACACTAGCTCATATCACCCTTTATACCCTAGAAAGGTATATTGGGCCCTCTTCAATGGGGATTACAATATTGAACTCCATGTTTAGCTCACATGGTTATAGGTCGGTTATTAATATCTCCCAAAGTCTAGTCTCATATGTTACATGATCTTATAGTCAGTTATCCTAGTTTTCAGCATTTATTAGTTACATGTCTTACTACTCAGTCATTTCACATACTCGATACATTCAAAGTAGTGATAGCATACTCTTCGTACTATATTGTTTTATAATAAAAGTTTGAATGTTTAGCATTTACCCCGCGGTTAGTATGACTTTTGATCAGCTCAGCAGCATGTTTGTTGCGTCCTCATCTTTCGAGGACAACCTTTATATTGCTTTCAATAATCTTTTAGTTTTCAGACAATTAGAGTTAGTTGGGGGGATTGTCCTAGCAACTCATCTTAGTAAGGGCATTCAGATACACATGTCAGCTTTGTGTTGTTTTCAGATGAACTAGCTTTTGAGTATTTAAATTTTATATTTCAGACTACTCAGTTATTTAGTTTAGCTTCGGCATTCAGTAAAGTTATTGCTTACATAAATCATAGTGTCATGCTAGGCCATGGGTTAGTTTGGGACACTTGTGGCTCTAAGCACCATGTTACAACTAGGAGGTAGTCACAGGTCATGACAGATAGAAATTTGACCAACCAGAAGGAGAGACAGAGGATTTCCCAACATGTATACGGTTCATTGTTAGGAAAGACAGAAATCGAAGAAATTTGACGACAAACACCACAACATCTAGAAGTTGAAGATGAAATGCTTAGTCGCTTATTATTTTGGTGTAAATATGAATGTTTATGAGAAGCAGAAGATATTTTTTGATGTTTTAGACAACAGTAAGAAGAAAAATAGATAGGAAGGCTTCCTTTTATTTGAAATTGTTTATTATTTTTGGGGGACTATACGGTTGGGATAGTATACGTGTTAATATATAGAATGTTACCATTATTAAAAAAGAAAAATGAACTCTACAATTTTTATTACTTCTATTCAATTTTAGTCCTTCGCATATAACTTATCAAGAAAAACAATTAATCCTATGCATTTTCCCATAATCTCTTCAGATAGGTCATTAGAAAATAATATGCTTAAGAGTTAAGCCAGTACTTCATCACTATAACTGCCAGTTTCTTTTACGGGTGAATAAAGGCACAAACGACTGACATTCAAGGACTGTATGATGACTTGTTGTACAGATTTTCATATCTAATATCAAGAGAAGTGCTCACTTATTAACTGTCCACAATTACCCAAAATTTCAAGCAACAATATCCAAAAACATCATTTGAGACGAATTTATTAAGAATGAAGTTGGCCAACCTTGATAATAATGTTGTTGAGTAATGGCTTCATCCAATGCCGTCATTTTTATCTTTAGTTGACATTATCCAAGGGAAACAACTTGTGTCTCTACTTGTCCTTTCTTCTCAATAAAGTTTTCGGAAAATTGGCATTCTGTTGAGGCAAGTTCTTAACTAAGTAAGTAAAACAGAAACAGTGAGTAAAACCTAAAAAAGAAGAAAGCATCCAAACAACAAATTCTCCCATTCCTTATTTATCATTTGTTGCAAAGAAGTTTGAGCAGTATAATTGGAGCTCTGTCAAAGCGAGTTAGAGAGACAAGAGAAGAAGCACTGAGTAAACCAAGAGTCCAAGAGTAAAAATTAGAATCTGGAGAAAACAATTTCTTTTGATCTTGCTACGGAAATAATATAGAACCAACACTACAAGCATAAGCACAATATATAGTTGCAAAGGGGACATCCTTTCTCCAGTAGAATAAAGACTTGCAACTATTTGAAATACAAGATCATTCATGGGGAACAAATCAATGCAGCTGAACAAGGAAATTAACTAGACGCTACAACACTGAATACTACCAAACCTTGAAAATTAATCAAGGACATGGTTTGACAATGAAACTAACATACGTAAATGTTATTATTATAATCAGAGTTTCCTCAACTAAAGAGTTATTTCTCAACAACTTTGAAAAAGAGAAAGTGAAGCAATTTTCAATTTGATATGATATGTTAAAATTGCACAACTACAGAAACAACAACAACATGCTCAATGTAGTCTCATAAGTGAGTTTGGGGAAAGTAGGTTGTACACAAACCTTACCCCTACCTTTGTGGGGCAGAGAGGTTGTAAAGAGAAGTTATTGAAGCTGGAAAATGTGATAGCAAGATACAAAACAAATATAAATAGTATCACACATTGATAAAGAAACTAAGTGATTACTAACAACTACTACTAATAGAAGGGGAAGGGATGATGCTAGCCCAGTCTCTCCCTCATATAGTGTGGCAACACTTGGTTACCTACTAAATGTCTACTCTCATCATCGACCTTCACACCTTCCTATCTGTTCATGTCCTGACTGAGTAAGTTGGAGTTGAGTCAGGTCATATCTAAGCATCCCACCCCACCCCAAATCTTTTTCGGCCTACCTCTACCTCTCATAACTCCTACTATGACAACCTTACAAACCTCCTTACTAGCTCATCTGCGCACCTCCTCCTCATATGTCTGAATCATCTTATTTTCACTTCCGTCATCTTGTTTGCCATGGGGGTCACTCACACCTTATCACTTATAAATTTGTTTCTAATAATATCTCTTCTAGTATGCACACACATCTATCTGAGCATCCTCGTCTCTAGTGCATTCATCTTCTGAACATGGACATTCTTGATTGGCCAACACTTTGTCTCGTACGACAATATCAATCTAACCACCACTCTGTAGAATTTACCCTTAAATCTTGGTTGTACATACATTACTCTGGATCCACGCCGCAATTTAACCCACATCGCTCCTATACAATGTGCGATATCATCATCAATATCCATGTTTTCCTTAGTTTATGGACCCGAGTTACCTAAAGCTCCATTTCTTGGGCATGATTTGTGTATTGATCTTCACTTCCACCTCCGTCTCATGTGTTACGTCATTAAACTTGCACTCCAAGTACTTTGTTCTAGTCTTGCTGAACCTAAAACTATTAGACTCTAGGATTTGATTTGACCATATATGTGAGGCTAGGTTTCCAACATGATTTTGCAAGCTCTAGAAATTGTTCAACCTGACCAAGATAATAATAGAGAAAAAGTTGTGAGAAGGATTAAATGAATGTTTTTTACCAATGTTTTACAGGAACCATTTAATCCACAATATAGAAGCATATACACAATCTTGCCAGACTATTGCAAGTGTTGGTATGCGACACAACAATTTTTCAATTCCCTTACATTATTTATTCCATGAAGGGCTCACTCACATTTTACACATCAATATTGACCATCACTAAAGAGAAGAAGTGTTGAAATATACGAGACAACTTGAACAAGAATATCTAAATACAATTTTAGAAAACAGAATGGAACTTGAAAATCACATGTATGAGATGGAATGCCAAACCATTGCCCCGGCAAGAATGAAGTTTTCAAACTGTTTGATATCAAGCTTCTAGTTAATGAAGCTTAACTCCAAGGATCTCATTCACATTTAACCACACAAAGAATCACTCAACTTCAATTCCTTCTAAATCAGTATATCTCCTAAAATATATCCACGTGTCTTGAGGCCCCCCCGCCCCCGCCCCCCGGCCGCAAAGCGGCGCACCCCGAGGTCCCCCTCCTCCCGCCTCACCCCCCGGCCTCGAGGCAAGTACCTAGACACTACCCCACCGCACCTCCCAGCCTCATGGTGTCGCGCCCCAAGGCCCCCCCACACCCCCTCAGCCTCGAGGCAAGCTCCCTGAGGCCCTCCCGCCCCCTGCCTCAAGGCGTCGTACCCTAAGGCCCACCCACCCCGCCCCCTGGCCTCGAGTCCCACCCACCTCACCCTCGCCTCGATTCCCCCCATGTCGCGAGGCCCTACCTCACCCCTAGCCTCGAGGCCCATCCCCCCAAAGGCATCAAGTCGGCCTACCGCGAGGCCTACTCCCACCACTGCCTCGAGGCGTCATGTCCTAAAGGACCCCCACCCCACCCCCCTTGCCTCGACATACATCCTGAGCACTATCCCCTACACCCGCCTCGAGGCCGCCTAACACGAGGCCTTCCCCACCAGCCTCGAGGTGTCTTACCTCGAGACACCCCCACCCTACCCCTCGCCCCCTCGGTCATGCCCCAAGGCTCCCCCACCCTACCCCCCACCTCGAGGTGTCGTTCCCATAGGCACCCCCTAAGCCCAGGTCCTTACCCCTGCCTTGAGGCTCCCTCGACCATACCTCGATGCCGCCTACAACGAGGACCTCCCCCCGTCTTGAGGTGTCTTACCTCAAGGCACCCCCACCCCCAGCCTCTATGCCTCGTGCCCCAAGGCACCCCCTGAGCCTCGAGGTGTCGTACCCCGAGGCACCCCCACCCCAACCCCCGCCTCGAGGCGTCTTGCCTCAAGGCACCCCCACCCCCACCCCGCTGTGAGGTTTCGTGCCCTGAGGCACCTACCTAGCCCAGGCCCCTACCGCCGCCTCAAGGCCCACCCACCCATGCCTCGAGGCTGCCTACCACGAGGCCCTCCCCCCGGCCTTGAAGCATCTTAGCTGGAGGCATCCCCACCCCATACCCCGCCTTAAGGCATCTTACCTCGAGGCAACCGCAATCCTAATCCCAAGCCCTTGCCTCCACCTCGAGGCTCCATCGCCCATGCCTCGAAGCCGCCTATAGTGAGGCCCTCTCCCTAACCTCGAGGCACCCCCATCCCACCCCCCGCCTCGAGGCGTCTTTCCTTGAGACACCCCTACCCCCGCCTCGAGGTGTCTTGCTCGAGGCCACCTGCCTCAAGGCCTCCTGCCTCAAGGCCACCTTCCTCGAGGCCTCCTGCTTTCAGTCTTCCTTCCTCGAGGAACCCCCACCCTCCCCCTCGAGGCAGCCCCACCCTCACCGCCTCGAAGTTGCCTACCTCGAGGTACCCCCACCCCAACCTCCCTCCTCGAGGTTGCCTGCCTCAAGTCCCCCACCCACCCTTCTAGAGGTCGCTTGCCTCCAGGCTCCCCCCACCCCCTCGAGGCACCCATACCGCCTCAAAGCCACCTTCCTTGAGGCACCCCCCTCCCCACCTCGAAGCATCGTGCCCCGAGACACCCACTCCCTACTTCGAGGCCGTCTGCCCAAAGGCACGGGGGGGGGGGGGGGGGGGGGGGGGGGGGGGGGGGGGGGGGGGGGGGGGGGGGGGGGGGGGGGGGGGGGGGGGGGGGGGGGGGGGGGGGGGGGG
>JAJOOR010009079.1:0-41731 GCA_036250505.1 Solanum acaule
TCCGGGGACGTTGCTTGTGATCTCTTGCTATGTATAAGACTTTTTTTTTCTTTTTAATTATGTATTGACTATGAGGGTGAGCCCGGTAGTTTGTCTTGACCCCCGCTAAGTATCCATGTTTAGAGGTGGTGTTGGACAAGTTGTGTATTATGCTTGAGCTTGACTCATCTATATTTATGTATCATTCTCTTTTTCTCTTGCTCCCTCAGTCCCGATTTCCCCTTGTTTATGCTTATCGCTTATGGTCATTTTAATTGCTCCCGCGACCAAGGATGTGTAATGATATGCTATGAGGCTTGTTTTGGGTTCCTTCGGGTTCCCCATTCGCCGGTCACGTCTAGGCCCTAGGCTTGGGTCGTGACAAGTACTTCCCATGTTGATGCATGAAAGAAAGAGTTAGCAAGAGATCTGCACAAATTTGCACGACTAGGAGTCCGGTTAATAGATTCTAATGAGGGAGGAGTAGTGGTGGTGAATGGGGTTGAATCATCATTAGTGTTTGATGTGAAAGAGAAACAAGACCAAGATCCTATTTTGCTTGAATTAAAGGAGAATGTTCATAAGCAGAAAGTGATGTCTTTTGAACAAGGGGGAGATGGTGTATTGAGGTATCAAGGTAGATTGTGTGTACCAAATGTGGATGAAATCCAAGAGAGGATCATGGAGAAAGCTCATAGCTCCAGATATTCTATCAATCCTGGCTCCACAAAGATATATCGTGACTTGAGAGAAGTCTATTGGTGGAGTAGTATGAAGAAGTGTATTGCAGAGTTTGTTGCTAAGTGTTCGAATTTCCAACAAGTCAAGGTAGAGCAGCAGAGTCTCAGTGGTATGGCTCAGAACATAGATCTTCCGGAATGGAAGTGGGAGATGATCAATATGGATTTCATTACAGATGGCACCAGAGGCATCATGATTCGATTTCAGTGATTGTAAATCAGCACATTTCTTACCAGTAAAGACTACATTTACAGCAGAGGATTATGCCAAGTTATATATTCAAGAGATATTCAGACTTCATGGAGTTCTTGTGTCCATCATTTCAGATAGAGATGCGCAATTCACCACACAATTTTGGAAGTCTTTCCAGAAAGGTTTGGGTTCCAAGATAAATTTGAGTATTGCTTTTCATCCTTAGATTGATGGTCTAGCAGAGCGTACGATTCATACTTTAGAGGATATGTTGTGGGAGTGTGTGATCTATTTCAAGGGTAGTTGAGATGATCACTTACCTCTAATAGAGTTTGCTTACAGGAACAATTATCACTCTAGCTTCCAAATGGCTCCCTATGAGGCTCTTTATGACAGAAGATATAGATCTCCTATTGGATGGTTTAAGGTTGGTGAGGCTGGGTTGATAGGACCAGACTTGGTTCATCAAGCTATGGAGAAAGTGAAGACTATTCAAGAAAGGTTAAAAACATCGTAGAGTCGTCAGAAATCCTATACAGATGGTAGGAGAAGAGACTTGGAGTTTGAGGTGGATGATTGGGTTTATTTGAACGTTTCACCCATGAAGTGTGTTATGAGGTTTGGCAAGAAAGGGAAGCTTAGTCCCCGGTATATTGGTCCTTAAAGGATATCCAAGAGGATTGGCAATGTAGCCTACGAGATGGAGCAACCGTCAGAGTTAGCAGCAGTCCATTCGGTGTTTCACATTTCTATGTTGAAGAAGTGTACTGCCGATCCTTCACATATAATACTGACTGCAAATATTGGTATTAAGGACAACCTATCTTATGAGGAGATTCCCGTTGAGATACTTGATCTTGAGGTTCGCAAGTTGAGAACCAAGGAGGTTTCATCAGTCAAGGTTTTATGGAGGAACCAGTTTGTTGAGGAAGCTACTTGGGAGGTTGAGGAGGATATGAAGAAGATTTACCCACATCTCTTTGAGCCCGGAGAAATTCCCAATCAAGGTACTAATTCTTTTCTTGGTACTTTTTAAGTTGAAATGTTGTGTTAAATTGCATGTTGGGTGTTTAAGCTGGGTGTTAGATGTTGCCATCCCTAGTCTACTTGAAGTGATCTCATTCGAGGACGAATGTTCCCAAGGGGGAGATATTGTAACATCCCGCCTTAGAAAGAGCTAAATTTATAAAGAATTAATTTGGAAAGAGGCAAATCTGAAATTTTACAAGTTATGCTTAAGTTGTGAGTTTTTGGTCAACTTCAAACGACCATAACTTGCAGTATAGAATTAGTTACGTGGCCCATTAGATATCAAATGAAAGGTCTTAGAATCCTCTTTCCAACGCTACCTTGTTTGTTAAATTTTGAGCTCATATGAAGGATATATGCCAGTTTGAAATCGGCCCGTCCAGTTAAGGAAAGTTACCCGAATTGGTGAGGGGTACTTTGGTCTTTTCCTTACCCAATCAGATTAAAAATGATTTTTAGTAATATTTTGGGGTCAAATCTGATTTGGGTCAGTTTTACAATCCTAATTTATGCTTAGGGTTTTGAGAGGAGTTCAAGAAGAGGAAAAGAAGAGAAAGGAAGAGACAAACAAGATCTCTTGCGAATCGAGGATTTGTTTTGCCAAATCGTGGTATGTAACTTGATATTGTGTTGGGTTCATTCACCCACACGCCAATCATGATTTTACATATTCGAATTTCATCCATAAGATTGAGTATATTTGAGTTCTTGATGAATTCTAGATGAGTTCTTGAAGTTTGTGATCTATTCTTTAAGTATGAGGTTTTGTTGAGTTCTTTCGATGAGGATCTTGTGTTTGAGTATCTTTGTTGAGTAATTTAGAGTGAGTTTCATTGTAATTATGTTGGGTCTATGAATCCATAAGAGTTTTAGGGGAATCGTTCGATTCTAGAGGAGTTAGACATGAAATTGAAGTAAGAAAATCCGTCGAAATCTGTGTATGGGCATGGGGCGCCGTGCCACCTTCAGTAGTTCAAGGGTTGGCGCCCCACACCACTCAGTGTGCCAGGGTCGCCAGGTCCCTTACTCTTCTAACGTTCTTTCTGTCTGAGTTCTGTTAAAGTGTACATTCACTCCCTATTGATTCTAACTACTCTGAACTACATCTAAACATCGAGAGATTATTCATAACATGAATCATAACCCATGAATTCATAATTCAATTTCAAGGTAGAGTTAAGAGTTAAGTCTTGAGAGTTCTTTCGAGTCTTTTTGAGAAGTCTTTTACAACCTTTTAAACTTGTTTTAACGACTTGAGTACTTGAGCTGAAGAAGAGTAAAGTTGAGTTTCATTTTAAAAAAAATGAATATATAAGAACTAAGTATTCACATGATAAAAATTTTTACATTTAAAAGGAAGGGAAACACCGATTTCCAAAAGAGTTCATGAGGAGTTTTAAGTACTATCTCTTTTCAGAGAAATCTTTTGAGTAGTAATCTCAAAGTTGAGGATGAGGAAACGTTTTTAAACATATGAACAAAGTCATATTTTGGGAGTAGTATTGAGCACCGATATGGGGACAAGTTCAAATAACTCAAAGTCCTCATAAACCATGTAACCAACGTGGGTAGAAAGGGTCATACTTTTTAGATGATTTCTTATTCCTTTTTAAGCATCGCTTAGTGGATCCACTTAGTTGAGGAGTTCTATACCCCGGCAAGGTATATGACAGTTCTGGCAGCGTGGACAGACTGTCACGACCCAGGGGTACACCTTAGATGTAACATAATGTATAGGACCCCGAGAGGTCCCATTCAATACACTTAGAATTCAAAACATAAGCAATATAACAATAGAGGTAAAGACAACATTTCAAGTCCAAAAGTATTATCGAAGTAAAAACAGAAGTTTAAAACAATTGTCTTATTAGCCATCTAGTACAATAGAATGAAATTGGGCCTAGCCCATACATCATTTCCAAAAAAGAAATATAAGAAGTAACTAAGAACAATGAAAGTCCGTCCTCGAAGCATGAGGACTCACCAAAGCTCGGGAACCTCGTAATCAACCACTAGCCACAAAACTGGGAACCTAGACTGTCGGACCCTACATTTAGGGAAATATAGGCAAGAGTATGCTTTAGTACAAAATAATGTACCAAGTATGATAGCTATGCATAAAACATTTAAATCATTCTAAAAGAGGACATTTCATGACATACAATTGACCAAGCTAAAACATGATATAAAAGGGTTAGAAAACATAAGTCATTAAACATGGTCAATCCAAGCTAACATCACTTAAAGTCTTTGAACAAATATGAGATACTTCTTGATGTAACCTTAATTCATTATTATTGTGGGAAGTAGCCTTAACCGACATAGTGACCATGTGAGCTATAACATGATCCCCGGTGTCTCCCACACCGAAAAAGGATTGTCCTTCTTGCCAAGGTAGAACCATGAGCTTCTAGCTTAAATGGATCCCTTAATTAATGTCTATCTAGACAATCATCCTATGGGGGCACTGATACGTCCAAACTTACACCTTAATTAAGAGATCTAAATGGTCGAAGTCAATTTATAGAACTAAATGTGAGTTGAGGTCGATCCCACAAAGAATTTATTTACATAAATGATTTCACTGTCGCATTTTACTCAAATGTCGTTATTATTTCGTAAAGAAACAATTACGGAAAGTAAAATGGGTTTAGTTGTGACGTTCTAGTATCTAAGATTTGTAATCAAAACCCAGATTAACAATTAACAAAGTTTTCAGTTCTCAAGTTGTTTCGATGATTAAAAGAAACCAGGATTGTGTTCCCCATAACGTTACACCTAATGTTGTTCCCTAGTTGAGTTTCAGGCAATTTATCTCTACAAAATACAAATGAGTTAGATATATCTGATACTTCTCAGTCTAATCAGATAATGTTTACTCAAGTCCTCTCGGTCCTAGAGTGTTACTAGTTTTACCCTCGTTTACAATGTTGTTAAAGTTCTTTTCTCTTGAAGTCAAACTTTGACTCCATTTCTTCAAGTTAATTTAGCTTTTTCCTAACTATTACTTTTCTCTCAAACAAATAATTAGTACAGGCTCACTCTAATGCGTGCACTCATCCGAATACGTTAATAATGAAAGCTAGTTTATAATTTGCAAACATAAATCGCCTATCACTCGTTTTACGGAATTACAATTTGATTCACGTCATAGATCCCACAATCCCAGGTGTGGTATTTAGCCACTCATGATTTCACGTAAACA
Organism: Solanum acaule; assembly: GCA_036250505.1. Lineage (NCBI taxonomy): Eukaryota > Viridiplantae > Streptophyta > Magnoliopsida > Solanales > Solanaceae > Solanum > Solanum acaule. Next base: position 5,147 of record JAJOOR010009079.1, read on the forward strand.
TTCAGAAATATAAGATGAAAACATGTTGAGAAGGCACTTACGAGAATAAGCAAATCAACAAGCTACTTTGATAATTCAAGAATCAGAAATCCAAACTTCGAACTTAATTCAATGTTGAAGTCGAAAATAAAAAACTGAGAATAATGGAAACTTCTTTGTCGTTCAAAGTTAGACGAGATAAAACATAAAAAACAACCTAATTAATTCAAATAAAGTGTTTTAAAATAAATCCTACTCAAAGTAGGACTGAACTGTCGGACACTTCACGACCACTTCTACGATCCGTCAAGGGCTTCACTACCACGACTCATGACAATGTACATTGTATCATCACCATGGACACTACCACGACTCATGACAATGACCATGGTCTGTGTAGTTGTCCGTGGTCTTCACTTGATGAATTCCCTCTTCAACTTTCCAATGCTCTTTAACTGAGTCATTACCACGGGCACCACCACGACTTGTGACAATGACCACGGTTTGTGTAGTTATCCGTGGTCTTCACTTGGTCAATTTCTTTTTCAACTTTTCCCTGCCCATTCACTGGCTTACCTTCACGACTGGCACCACATACCGTTATGAGGACCACGGTCCGTGAGGTTGGCCGTGGTCTTGACTTGATCCAACCTAATCTCAACTCCTCCAAGCCTTCATACTGTAAATGATTCACGACCGGCACCAAGGTTCGTGACAAGGACCATGACCGATCTAGGTGCTCGTGGTCTTCACTTGATCACCATCATCTTCTGCTTCTTTTTCCATTTTTCCACAGAAGCAAGAATCTGTCTACACATTCAAGAAACACATCAAAGCATACAAAAATACACTTAATTCTATTATTAATCCTTAGTTTTCAGGCATCAAATGTGTCAAAATTTCGCGGCACATCAGGCACATAGGTAAGGGATAAGGAGATTGCTTCTAGAAACCCAACCTTTACTCACGGGAGAGCTTCCATCTCAATATCCTCTCAGTGCTAAGCATAAATCCCACTGGATAGTCATTTCTTACTTGTTCTTATTATCCATGGAAAGGCACGTCATCTTGACAATCTAAGTTAAGTCATAATCCATGGAAAGGTATCATTCAATAACCAATCCAAGCTAAGTCATTATGATAGCTCTTAATATTTGATTCAATTAGGTGAGAAGACCTTTCAACCTTAAAATCCTTATTATGTGAGAAAACCTTTCACATCATGCTTTTATGTGTTTATGAGAAAATCTTTTCAATAACACATCGACATCATCATCATTGATACTTTACTCTCAAAGCATCCTTAAAACATTTGCATAGATTTCATAAGAATATGCATAATCTCATAATTCACCTTTCAAGGTTCAAAACCCACTTTCAATCATCAACATTTAGGAAACATGGGTTAGCTATAGACTTCATCATAAATTCATGTAAATCTATCAATTCATGCTTAATTTCATAAAAGTCATCTTTCATAACCAAAATCCCACATCGTATGCTCATAACTTGAAAACATGGGGATTACATGGGTTCATAGGGGAAATCATCATAAAATCATAGTATTTCATCAATTCATGCATAAGAGATCATAATTCAGTCATATAAATCAACATTGAAGAGAACCCATGGCAATTAAAGAAAACCCTAACTCAATTAGGGATTTCTAACTTTGAAAATAGGAGAATTTGGGAACTCCATGAATGGAAGGAATCCATGGATGAAAACTATCACAACTCAAAGCCAATTTCTTATCTTCAATGGAGGAATGGAGACTTGACTCGAAACCCTAGGTTGAATCTTCTTCTTCTTCATGTTCTAGAGAGAGAAATATTTTGGAGAAGAAGAACTTTGATTTTCTTTTGGATTTTGAGAATAATGACTTGAATCAGTGAGTTTTTGGGTTTAAAATCACTTATATTGGGGTCCTAGGTTTGGGTAAAACAGCATAGCTTTAATACAATTAAATCAGGAAAAAGACCCAAAAACCTCTAAACTAAACTCTGCGGAACCACCTTCACGAGGGGCTCCACGAGCCGTGGTCCTAGATATGATCCTAGACCAGTGGCTTGGCAAACCACTTTTCCCTCACGACCCTCTCCACAACCCGTAGTGGCGTTCACGAGCCGTCAAGTGGCTCTTGGGAGGGTCTCTATTTAGGCAGACTCTTGGGAGCTCACTACCTCACCTTAGCGGGCACCACTACGAGCCGTCATGGTGCTCGTGGAATTGAGCCTCCCTTGGCTAGCTACTGATAAGGTCCACGGGAACCACCACGAGTCGTGGTGCCCTTCACGGTCCATGTGGGCCTTTGTGGAGGCTGCGATGGCTCAAATCAAGGTTTGTGACCTCCCACTTGGTCCCTTGCTTATAGACTACTAGATTCCCAAGTGTTATAGAGACGATGTATCATCACATAGCCCATAGTGATGGCTGTCGGTTAGAGATTCTTCCAAACAGAGTTATTTTGTATCTTTACATACAAACTGAGTTATTATTGTATTTTTCAATACATTTAGTTGTCATCTACTGTTTTAAAAATCTTTTCTTGAGTTGAGGTTGAGTTGAGTTGAGACGAGGTAAGTTGTTTCTTTAGTTCCAGTTCAAGCTTATGTCATGTTTTAGATTTCCCCTTACATGCTCGTACATTCCATGTATTGACGCCATTTGGCCTGCAGTTTTTATGATGCAGATACAAGTAACTAGGATCATCAACCAGTGTTTCATTGATCCACTCAAGTTCTAGATTTGTTTGGTGGGCCTCCTTGCTTCCATAGTATCCCTTCGTTATTTTTATCATGTTATTTCAGTTTTGTTAGAATTATCGGTTGTTTTGTCCCGACATACCTCATAGTACTGGAGGCTTCATAGATAGATACACAATAGTTCATGAGTCTGTTCATTTTCAAATGCTAATGTTCTAGACTTTGAGTCGCCTTTTTGTCTATTGAATGTTTTATTTCTAAAATATTCTGAGTTTACTTTTGAGACAGTTGAGTAAAGTTTATCTTTTGAGTTTATTCTATGTTGAGTAAGTCTTATGCTGAGAGTTGAGCCAAGCCAAGGGTTTTCTTGGGGCCAGCAATGGTTTTCGAGTGCCATCCACGTCTAGGGTGTAGGCTCGGGGTGTGATAGTTTGAGTCCCTAAATATTCAAGAAGATGAATCAGTAAGTATGCTGATCGAATCTCATTAATTTTTAATAACAATAGACTTCTTGGTGAAAATTTTACAGACAAACGAATTGTGGAGAAAGTTCTTGTGACTATTCCTGAGAGGTTTGAATCTATGATTTCCTCTCTTGAAGAATTCAATGACCTGGGAAAACTTTCATTAGGTGAACTAATGAGTGCTCTTCAAGCACAAGAGAAAAGAAGGACTATGAGATGGGACAAGTTCACTGAAGGAGCTTTCTCTACACAAAAGCAAATTTTTGGTAAAGGAAAGCAACAACTCAACCAAAAGAATAAGGGAAAGTATGAAGGAAACAATAGTGGAGATGTGAAACAGAAGTTCCCTCCGTGCAAACATTGTAAAAGAACTACACATCTGGAGAAGTACTGTTGGTGGAAGGTCGATGCTATATGCTGTAATTGTAAGAAGGCGGGTCACATATCCAAGGTCAACAAATCAAGAGCAAAAGCCTCTAGAGCTTTGCAAGCACAAGGAGCAGAAGCACATGAGGAGCAACTCTTTGCAGTTTCATACTTTTCAATCAATGAATCCCCTAATTCATGGCTTCTTGATAGTGGTTGCACACGTCACTTGTGATATAATGCTGAAATGTTCAATCTCCTTGATGATACTTACAAATCTAAAGTAAAAGTGGGAAACAGTGAGGTAGTAGAAGTCAAAGGCAGAGGTACAATGTCTATCTCAAAATTATCATGTATCAAAACTATTCATCATGTTCTATACACACTTTATATGAGTCAACATTTGTTGATTATTGGACAAATGCTTGAAAATAATTATTCTCTTCATTTTAAGAATCGTGAATGTGCTGTTTCTGACCCTTCCAGAGTAGAATTATTTTTTGTCAAGATGAGAAAAAAAAATGTTTTCAGTTGATTGGGAGAAAATAATTGAGAAGAATTACACTATTACTTCACAAATATGTACAAACCTATGGCACAAAAGTTTTGGTCACTTCAATCTGAGAGCATCGCAGAGATGAAAAAGAAGGAGCTAGTAGAAAATATGCCTGAATTTTTTTCTAATGCTCAAGTTTGTGAAACCTGCCAGCAGGGAAAGCAAACAAAATTTCCATTCGAAGCAAATCAAGTATGGAGAGCTAACCAAAAACTTCAGCTCATTCATAAGGATGTTTGTGGCCCAATGAAAATAGATTCGTTGAGTGGTAAAAAATACTTTCTCCTCTTTATTGATGACTACACCAGAATGTGTTGGGTTTATTTCATTAGACTGAAGAGTGAAGTCTTTGATGTTTTTAAATAATTTAAAGCTTTAGTAGAAAATCAATGTAATCTTAGTATTAAGGCTTTAAGGTTTGACAATGGAGGAGAATATACTTTTTCTCAGCTTATGGAGTTTTGTAATAGCACAGGTATTGAAAGCCAATTGACATTACCATACACTCCACAACAAAATGACGTGTCTGAAAGGAAGAACAAAACAATAATGGAGATGGTCAGGTGCCTTTAGTTTTGTAATAGCACAGGTATTGAAAGCCAATTGAGATTACCATACACTCCACAACAAAATGACGTGTCTGAAAGGAAGAACAGAACAATAATGGAGATGGTCAGGTGCCTTTTGCTCGAAAGAAATATTCCCAAATCAGTTTTGGGCGGAATCAATCAATACCTATGTATATTTGCTGAACAGATTGCCTACTAAGGCCTTGCAGGAAATAACCTCATATGAAGCTTGGTGTGGGAACAAACCATTTATATACAGTCTCAGAATCTTTGGGTGTATATGTTATTATCGTGTTCCAGAAACAAAGAGGAATAAGCTTGACAATAAGGCACGTAAGGGCATATTTATGGGGTATAGTTCATCCAAAGGATACTTGATTTTTTGTTTGAAAACAGAAAAACTAATTCTCAGTCGAGAAGTAAAGTTTGATGAAATAGATGGTTGGGATTGGAAAAATTAGAAGACCTCTTATTCTAATTTATTTTCGAAAGAGCAGCCTCAACTTCCAAAAGATGAACTAGTGGATGATGTACCAGTGAGGGGAACTCAAACCTTAAAAGATGTCTAGCAGCAGTGTAATTTGGTTACCTATGAACCAACAAGCTATGCTAAAGCACAAGACTCTCAGGCATGAGGAGAGCTATACAAGATGAACCGGACATGATCAAGAAGAATGGAACCTATCAACTTGTTGACAGACCTAGAAATCGCAAGGTGATTGGTGTAAAATGGATTTTCAGGACAAAAATCAACCCTGATGGAACAATTTGCAAACACAAGGCTAGATTGGTGGTGAAGGGATACACACAACAATATGGTGTGGATTACCAGAAAACAATTTCTCCTGTTTTAAGGTATGACACAATCAACTATTCTTGCATTTGCATCTCATAGTTCCTGATAGATTCATCAGCTTGATGTCAAATCAGCTTTTTTGAATGATTTGATTGCTGAAGAGATCTATGTACAAAAACCTGATGGTTTCTCAATTCCTGGAAAAGAGAGTCAAGTTTATCTCTTAACGGAGGCTTTGTATGGCCTAGAACAAGCTCCAAGGGCATGGTATGTGTTACACCTCAAAAATCAGACTTAGAAAATGCAGCAGAAAAATACCAGAAATAGTGAACCAAGACAGGGTTCACGGACCGTGAAAGGGACCACGGTCTGTCAACCTGCCCATGGTTCATACCCCTTTCCAGCAGAGGTGGACCACAGAGCCCTTCACGGGCCGGGGACCACCTCACGAGCTGTGGAAGGGCTCGTAGGAGCCAGGCAGAGTTCACCAGGCCAAGGCGTTAGACCACGGGGACCTTCATGGGCCGTGGTCCTGATGATAGGCCGTGGTGGTGCCCGTGGAAGGCCACCCAGAGCCAGTAGCTACTGGACCAAGGACCACGACCATCTTGATGGTCCGTGGTCCCTTTGACTGTCCGTCAGAGGGGTCGTGGTCGTCTATGTCAGCTTTTAAGTAGGGGTCGTTTTAGTCTTTTCCCCTATGTGTTGGACACCTAAACTACGTTGTTTAACCCCTAAACTACGTGGTTTTGGTGAGGTTTAGCCTAGAAACTAAATTAAAACTAACCTAATCAATCATTCACCAAATATTCATCGATCTTAGAGCAAAACAAGAGGAAAATTAGAGTAGACCTAGTCCAAGAACGTAACAAGGTTTCGTCAGTTCCCTCCCCGAAATCAAAATATTTCTCCGTGAAATTCGTCACCAGTTATGTGAGATTTCACTAGTGGGTTCATTTCACCCATTAGGTCCCTAGATTTCAGTCAGATTCTTGATTCCCTAAATATTGTTTAGACCTAGGGTTTCTAGAACTTCAAATAATTGTTGTTATTTAGATGTTCGAATACTTCAAATCAGAGTATCATGATTTCGTAACATCGTTGCTTAGTTTCTTGCATGAAATTTAGAACCCTAGATGTATTGATTTGTTTAGTTCATGAATTACACTTGCTAGGCCAATTTGTACAGATATACATGCATCAATTCCAAATGTTCCATTATCAGTACATTAATGCTGCATTTTCAGTTAGCATGTCAGAACAGTGAGCTATCCATTATATTTCAGTTATGTTGTAATGTACATATATTCAGTTGGGAGTAGGCTTAACACCGAGTTAGACTAGGGTCAGTCACCCTCATAGTCCCAGAACTACGTGCCCCCGTAGGTTTGTACGTCCTCTCTGTGGGCATCATATTTAGTGATCACACTAGTCATGCCTCGGTACCCTTGGCAAAGTATATTGGGTCCTCTCGATGGGTTGTATACATCAGACTACAGATTTAGGTCATATGATTTTATGTCGATTATTAGTAGTTCCCTCAGTAAGATTCTAGTGCTTTTGACCAGGTACCTAGTCATATTTCAGTATTCAGTTTTAGCATGTTATGTACTTGGTCATTGCATTCAGTTTAGTTCATAATCAGTATCATTTTAGTATGTTCATCGTGTTCAGATTATATCATTGATCAGTATGCTTTATTTCAGTTATGTATATGTTGTTTAGTTTTATCCTATCGTGCATGCTCGGTAACTTCAAGTACTGACGCATACTCTGCGCTAAATCTTCTCGTGATGTAGGTTCAGGTCCTCAGCATTCAGATCACGCATAGATCGGCTGTCGATCTCCATTTCAGCAGCTTCAGTGGTGAGTCCTCATATTTCGAAGATAATAGACATGTTTTTATATTTAGTCTTTTCATTTTAGTTTCAGTTTTGCTAGAGTTAGTTGGGGACATGTCCCAGCATCTCTAGTCAGTTAGAGGCTTATATTCAGACATAGTACTTGATTCAACTTTAGTTTTAAGTTTGATCTTTCAGTTGTTATTAAACTCATACTTTCTTCATATTCTGACAGTATTGGGTATTCCCCATTATTTAGTGTATCTTATGTTTTTAGCTTCCGGACAGTATTCCTTTTAAGTATGCTTATGATATGCCAGCTCAGGGTTAGATTGTGGTCACTCGTGATCTTAGGTCATGTGTTTACGTCAAGGGGGTAGCCTCGGGGTATGACAAACTTGGTATCAGAACATTAGGTTTAAGTGTCCTAGGATGTCTAAAAAGCCACACTAAGTAGAGTCCTTTTAATGGGTGTGAGGTGCACCACACCTAATGAGAGAGAGGCTATGAAGTGTTATAGGGAAACTTCAATTTCTTGGTATCCTTATCGTGCGTAAGGTATGATCCAACTCCTCATTTCTAACTCATCGTTATGCATTTCAATTCATGCCTCCTCATAGAGCTTACTCAAGGAATGCTAATGCACGCAATGCTAATGTAGCTCCTCCAGTCCCAAATCAGGAAGTTTCGAATAAAGAGTTTCAGAATGCGATTCAACTTTTGGCTCAGAGTGTGACCAGAAAAATCAGTAGGTTCTTGTTCCTACAAATTCTAGTGGTGAATCAGTGGCAGCTAGGGTCCATGAGTTTGTTAGGATGAAATCACCTGAGTTTCTAGGGTTGCAAGTTGGTGAGGACCCCCAAAATTTCATTGATGAGGTCAAAAAGATCTTTGGAGTGATGCAGGTAACTGGGAATGATAGGGTAGAGTTGGCATCCTACCAGCTCAAAGATGTAGCTCACATATGGTTCACGCAGTGGAAACAAAATAGGGGTAAGAATGCAACTCCTGTGACTTGGGAGTTTTTTACTGGAGCTTCTTTGGACAAATTCTTTCCGAGAGAGTTGAGGGAGGTTAAGGCTCAGGAATTCATGAATTTGAGGCAAGGTACAATGTCAGTCCAAGAGTACAGACTCAAATTCACCCAACTCTCTAGGTATGCTCCCCATATGGTTGCTGATTCGAGGGCGCAAATGTCTAAGTTTCTGTATAGTGTGTCCGACTTAATGAAGACAAAGTGCAGGAATTCTATGTTGTTAGATAAAGTGAATATCTCTAGGCTTATGACTCATGCTCAGCAGGTTGATAGAGACAAGCTTAGGGAACAAGCTAAGGACAATAAGAAAGCTAGGACAGGTAACTATGAGTACTCTCAGTAGAAGTCGGGTGGTGGAAATCGCTCACAGGTTCAACATAAATCTTCAGCTCTGGCACCTTCATTAGCTAGTGCTCCATCCTCCAGGTTCCGACAGGATCAGAAAGGTAGAGCATCAGGCTCTAAGTCTCAGAGGAGTGTTTCAGGTACTAGAACCTACCCAACTTGTCCAAAGTGTGGTAAGAACCATTCAGGCTAGTGTCTTGCAGGGAAAAAATGATGTTTGGGTGTGGTTAGACTGGTCACAGGTTGAGGGATTTCCCTACTTCTAAACAGGGTCAGAGAGGTAACAATAGTAGGACTCAGTCTACAGCTCCAGCAGCACTAGCAAGTCACCCAACTCAGCAGGGTGCTTCATCTGGTACAGGTGGCGGCCAGCGCCAGAAGATGTTGTATGCTTTCCAGGCTCACCAGGACCAGGAATATTCTCCTGATGTGGTCACTGGTACGTTACGAGTCTTTCACTTAGATGTTTATGCTTTGTTAGATCTTGGGGCTACTCTTTTCTTTGTAACTCCATATATAGCAGTGAATTTTGATGTCAGCCCAAAAACTCTTTGAAAACCCTTCTCAGTCTCTACACCAGCTGGTGACCCAGTTATAGCTAGACGGGTATACATAAATTGCCTTGTCACAGTCTCTTAGAAATTCACCTCAGCAGATCTTGTAGAGTTAGAAATGGTAGACTTTGATATCATTCTAGGCATGGATTGGTTATATTCATGTTATGCCTCAGTTGATTGTAGAACTAGGATCGTTCGTTTCCAGTTTCCAGATGAGCTAATCTTAGAATGGAAGGGTAGTAGCTCAGTGCCAATAGGTCGATTCATTTCTTACCTTAAGACCAGAAAGATGATTTCCAAGGGGTATATCTACCATCTAGTTTTGGTTAAGGATTCCAGCTCTGAAACCTCAACTCTTGAGTCAGTTCTTGTAGTAAATGAGTTCCCAAAAGATCTTCCTGGAGTTCCTCTTGAAAGGGAAATCGACTTTGGAATTGATCTCCTTCCAAATACCCAACCTATTTCTATTCCTCCTTATAGAATGGCTCCAATTGAGCTTAAGGAATTGAAAGAGCAGTTGAAAGACCTTCTAGATAAGGGCTTCATCAGACCCAGTATTTCCCCATGAGGTGTACTAGTGTTATTTGTGAAAAAGAAAGATGATTTTCTCAGGATGTGCATTGACTATCGGCAGTTGAACAAAGTCACAATCAAGAATAAGTACCCTATCCCCCAAATTGATGACTTGTTCGACCAACTTCAGGGTGCTAGTCAATTTTTTAAGATAGACCTCAGATCCGGTTATCACCAGATCAGATTCAGAGATAGTGACATCTCAAAAACAGCCTTCAAAACTTGGTATGGTCATTATGAATTTGTAGTTATGTCTTTTGGACTAACCAATGCTCCTGCAACTTTCATAGATTTGATGAACATGGTGTTCAAGAAGTATTTAGACTTGTTCGTTATTGTCTTTATTGATGATATCCTCATTTACTCTAGGAATAAGGAAGAACATGTGACTCATTTGAGGGTTGTCCTGCAAACTCTCAAAGATCGCCAGTTATTTGCTAAGTTTAGCAAATGTCAGTTTTGGTTACAATCAGTTGCCTTCCTTGGTCATATAATGTCTAACGAAGGGATCCGAGTAGATTTTCAGAAAATAGATGCAGCGAGACAATGGCCCAGACCCACCTCTCCTACAGATATCAGAAGTTTCTTGGGGTTGGCTGGTTACTACATAACGTTCGTGGAAGGATTTTCATCCATAGCTTCTCTATTGACTAAGTTGACTTAGAAAAAGGTTAAGTTTCAGTGGTTAGATGACTGTGAGAAGAGCTTCTCAGAACTGAAAACTAGGTTGACTACAACTCTTGTTTTGACTCTACCAGAAGGTTATGTGATCTATTATGATGCATCCAAAGTCGGCTTAGGCTGTGTGTTGATGCAGCGAGGTAAGGTTATAGATTATGCTTCTACACAGCTTATGGTGCATGAGAAGAACTATCTGACTCGTGGCCTTGAGCTTACAGTTGTAGTATTTTTCCTAAAGATTTGGATACATTACTTGTATCGTGTTCACGTAGATGTGTTCATAGACCATAAGAGCCTTCAGTATGTTTTCACCCAGAAAGAGTTAAATCTTCGCCAAAGAAGATAGCTTGAATTCCTCAAGGACTATGATATGAATGTGCTTTACCATCCTGGTAAGGCCAATGTAGTAGCTGATGCTCTTAGCAGACTATCTATAGGTAGTGTATCATATGTTGAGGAAGAAAGGAAGGAATTGGCAAAAGATGTTCACCGGCTTGCTCGCTTAGGAGTTTGCCTTATGAGCATATCAGATGAAGGTGTGACAGTTCAGAATGGGTCAGAATCTTCATTGGTTGTGGAGGTTAAGGAAAGAAAAGACAGTGATCCTATTTTACTTCAATTGATGGGTGCAGTTCATCAGCAGAAAGTTGAGATTTTCTTCCAAGGGGGAGATGGTGTGCTTCGATACTAGGGTCGTTTATATGTTCCTAAGGTGGGTAGGTTGAGACAACAGATCCTTACAAAAGCCCATAATTCCAGGTATTCTATTCATCCAGGTGCCACTAAGATGTACCGTGATCTGCGGGAAGTCTTTTGGTGGAATGGCACGAAAAAGGATATGGCAGATTTTATGGCTAAGTGCCCCAATTGTCAACAAGTGAAGGTAAAATATCAGAAACCAGGAGGTATGACTCAAGAGATTAACATTCCTACATGAAAATGGTAAGTGATCAACATGGACTTCATTACAAGTTTACCTCGTACTCGCAGACAACATCATTCCATTTGGGTAATAATAGACAGAGTTACTAAGTCTGCCCACTTTTTGGCTGTTAAGACTACAGATTCGACGGAGGACTAAGCCAAGTTTTACATTGATGAGATAGTTAGGTTACATGGGGTTCCGTTGTCCATCATTTCAGATAGAGGCCCTCAATTTACCTCTCATTTTTGGAAGTCTTTTCAGAAAGGTCTTGGTACCCAAGTGAATCTCAGCACAACATTTCATCCACAGACGGATGGTCAGGCAAAGTGTACCATTCAAACTTTAGAGGACATGTTGAGAGCTTGTGTGATCAACTTCAAGGGTAGTTGGGATGATCACCTTCCTCTTATAGAGTTTGCCTACAATAATAACTACCATTCCAGTATTCAGATTGCCCCTTATGAGGCATTGTATGGGCATAGATTTAGATCTCCAGTTGGTTGGTTTGAGGTAGGTGAGGCAGCCTTGATATGGCCAGATTCGGTTCAAGATGCTATGGAAAAAGTTCATCTCATCAGAGATAGACTTAAGACAGCCCAGAGTCGCCAGAATCCTATGCAGATGTGAGGAGAAGGGACTTGGAGTTCCAAATTGATGATTGAGTTTTCCTGAAAGTGTCACCTATGAAAGGGGTGATAAGATTTAGTAAGAAGGGGAAGCTCAGTCCCAGATATGTAGGTCCTTACATGATCTTGTAAAGGATTGGTAAAGTGCATTATGAATTAGAGTTGCCAATAGAATTAGTAGCAGTCCATCCAGTCTTTCACATTTTCTTGTTGAAGAAATGTGTGGGTGATCCAACAACTATTGTCACGACCGAGGAGTACCCCCTAGATGTAACACGGAGTACTTAACCCCAAAGGGGTCTCACACAAGCCACTAACATCATCATAACATAAGACATAGAAATAATGTGGACAAATTTAAAACTCTTACAATAGAAGTCCAACTTCATTTTTCATAAAGGAAAAATCATAGGAATCTAGACTGTGTCTCATATACCATCTAAGTCATAGGAATACCAAGTTTTAGGACTTAGCCCTTTACATCAATAAAAGTCTCAATATGAGAAGTACAATAGAAACTAAGAAATGGATAATCCATCCTCGAACTTGAGGACTCAGCACTACTTGGAGATAAGCAATCCAAGTCTTCTTCAAGAAAGGAGAGTGTATGTCACCTAGCCGGAACCTACACTTATCAAAATGTAGAAGAAGAAGGCATTAGCACAATATGCTAAGTATGGAAACATGCATAAAATCCTTTGAATATGATAAAAGGACATTTTAGTTGAAAAGTATGCATTCATCAAGTTTGGAAACCAACATGCATTTTCAATGTAAAAGACAAGCTATAATCACATTTATACTCACAACACAGTAACATCAACACCTTAGCAACCCCTAAGGAACACTTGTGCAATGTATGGTTGGCATCTCATAATACCAACCCTACTAAGCACCCGCTTGAAGCTACCTTGGTCATGAATATCATATTTAGACCTCATTATAATCATTAGTCACAAATAAGGAAATAGTCATGTACATTACTTGAATATAAGGAAAGTCATTAATAACAACTATCTATTCAACACACATGCATATATTTGTATCTCATCGTTATATAAAGGAACCATCCCACAACATCCTACTAAGTCTACTTGTGCAATATGGAAGTGAAATCCCATACCCCCACTCCTACTAAGTAAACTCACCAAGAAGTCATAGTATAGTTCATGTCTCATTCATTATTTTTATTATATAGGGAAAAGTAGCCATAAACGACATAGACCATGTGAGCTACATGGAATCTGGTGTCGTGTAATCCCACACCGAAAGAAGGTGTCCTACTTGCCTAAGGTAGAACTAAATGTATAGCTATAAGGTGGATCCACTAGTTAAGGTCCTATGTAGGCACATAGTTATGGGATAAGGAGATTGCTTCTAGAAACCCTACCTCTTGCATTGGCGGAGGAGCTTCCATCTCATGAGTTTACTTTAGATGACCCAACCTGTTGCATTGATGGAAGGGCCTTTACCTCATTGTCCATATCCACTTGGTACTACGCATTATTTCCCAATTTATACATAATTAGTCTTGAATTGCATTTAAATGTGTGAAGGAATGCTCTATCCCTCATTCAATACAATTCATCAAATTAGCTCATAGATTCATTAAAGGTGAGAATGTACTTTCAACCTTAGAATCCACATTAGTATGTGAGTAGTACTTTCACATTACATTCTTAGTGTTTTCATGAGAATAGACTTTCAATCAACACAATAACATCATCATCATCCTAGACCATTCATACTTCATCATGTGTAAGGGTAAGGGAAGACAAACCTTTCAACAATACCATACTTTACACATTAGTCATAGGAGATTTACTTTCTAAGTGAATCAATAGTTTATACACAACTTTCACCACTATGTAAAAACCCTAGCAGTTTAACCCTTTCAAGGTCATGAATCATATCTCACAATTACACCTAAAGATACTACAATAGGCATGAATAAAACAAGATTCAATAACTATATTAACATAGATACAATTTATAGTAATCATCTTGCATCAATACACCCATCACAATTCGTGAAATTGGGGTCCTAGGGGTGTTCATGGGTTCATGGGAAATTTTACAATGAAAATCACCATTAAATATCAAATAATCCATAATATAATGCAATTAATATAATAGAATCATATTTAGGAGGAACCCATGGCTAGAATGAAAACCCTAGTTTTTGAACAAGTTACCAATTTCAAAATTAGAGTTTGAAGGGCTTCATGGAGAAAAGTTTTCCATGAATCAAGGTTCCCATATCTTAATTGAAGCTTTGCCCACGAATTGGAGTTGAGAAGATTGATTCTTGAGCCCTAATCTTCAAGTTCTTGGTGTTCTTCAATGGAGGCACTTCTAGAGAGAGAAATATTTAGAGGAGAGGATTTTGGGGAAAATATTTGGGTGTTTGTGAATAATGACTAAGTCTTGTGAATTTTGACTTAAAACCAATAAATATTTTACCCCTAAGATACCCAAAACACCCCCACTTTAATTGGACTAAAATGGAATAGACTTAAAAAGTCCTCATTTAATGGTCCCCATTCAGGTCTCACGACCACCTCCACTAACCGTGGTGTGGACCATGACCCGTGGTCCCCTTCGTGGAGTTGGGGCAATGACCATCACTTTGGAGCACAAGGCTCCTTTGGCCAAGGCACCTTCACGGGCCGTGAAGTGGACCATGCCTTGTGGTCCTGCCCGTGAAATGTTGAGGCAGTAGCTACCTCTCACCGTTCCCCCAAGCCCTCATGCCCAAGTCTCTTTCACGGAGGGCTCCATGAGCCATGGTCCAGACCACGAGCCGTGGTCAAGACCAAGATCACGGCTCGTGGTCTTGTTGTGGTCTTGTCGTGGTCAAGACGACGAGCCGTTGAGGCAGTGGCTAGGGAAAAGGGTGGCCACATTTTCCTGGCCAAGGCAAGACCACGCCCACCTGCACGAGCCGTGGTGAGGACCACAACTTGTGGTCTTTCTCGTGAAGGTCAAGGCAGTAGCTAAAGGCTAGGGGCAGCCTTGGCTTTTGGCTTTGGCTTGGCCCCTTGGCCATGACACTTGACTCATGGGCTTGACTCTTATAACTCTCATTCAAGACGTTCATCCTCACGTTTAGGCTCTAGTTTAACTTATCATTTTCCAAAGTATTACATTATCTCCCCTTAGGAACATTCGTCCTCGAATGGTGATCTAGACACCTTACGGAAGTAAAGACTCAAGACTAGCAGCCCAACATAAAAACAATACACAATAAAGAGGAGGAAACATCAATTCCATCTCAAGACATAAGCAATGCATTCGCAAGAAAGTAAGAACTTAGTCCACAACTCATTATGCACCAAACTCATCATTTCAGAGATCATAGGAGGAACTACCTTCTCCAACTTAGATTGAGCTCCACACAACATCATAGAGTCAATATGCCATATCATCACAAGTATAGCAAAACATGTTCATTAATTCACCTCATAAAGTCAAATATGCAATCATCATACTAAAGTGCAATCCAACATGAGGAGCATATAAGTCATGAAAACTCAATATATGCTTAAACATGAATTCTCAAAAGAACATACACAACATAAAGAAATCATAAAGAAAACTCATAGCACAAATGATTTCCCAAAACACCAAACTCAAGAAACTATTTACCTCAAGTTGGGATAGGAGTAGAAGGAAAAAGATGAGGATAACGGGACTTCATGTCGGGCTCGGCCTCCCATGTAGCACCCTCAACTAAGTGATTCCTCTATAAGACTTTAACGAAAACTACCTCTTTGTTTCTTAACTTCTTAACTTGCAGGTCCAAAATCTCAACCAGAACTTACTCATAGGAAAGGTTCTCATCAACCCCTCAACCTTCTAAAGAAAGGATGGATACCGGATAACCAATGCACTTTTTGAGAATGGAAACATGAAACACCGGGTGAATCGGAGTCAACTCGCTTGGCAAGTCCAATTCATAAGCAATTTTCACAACACGTTTCAAGATTTGGTATGGGCCCACATACCGGGGACTAAGCTTCCCTTCTTACCAAACCTCATCATATCCTTCATAGGTGAGATTTTCAAGTAGACGCAATCACCAACCTCAAATTCAAGATCCATCCTTCTAACATCGGCAAAAGATCTTTGCTGACTTTGGGCCGTCTTTAACCTCTCTCTTATAAGTCGGACCTTCTCAATGGACTCATAGACTAGTTCGGGACCAATTAGAGCAAGCTCACATACTTCAAACCACCCAACCGGAGATCTACACCTCCTACCATAAAGTGCTTCAAATGGAACCATGGCAATACTTGAGTGGTAACTATTGTTGTAGGCAAATTCTATCAACGGTAGATGGTCATCCCAATTACCTTGGAAATCTATGACACAGGCCCTCAACATGTCCTCTAAGGTTTGAATGGTGCGTTCCGCTTGACCATCCGTTTGAGGGTGGAAAGCGGTACTAAGTTTAACATTGGTACCAAGACCTTGTTGGAATGCCTTCCAAAAATGTGAAGTAAATTAAGTACCCCGATCTGAAATTATAAACAAGGGAACCCCATGCGACATCACTATTTTCTTGATGTACAATTTGGCATAGTCTTCCACCGAAAATGAAACCTTAATGGGAATGAAGTGGGCTGATTTAGTCATCCTATCAAAAATGACCCAAATAGAATCATGATGCCTTCAATTACGAGGCAAAGCCACCACAAAGTCCATGCTCACCTCCTCCCACTTCCAAGTGGGAATATTTATATCTTAGAGCAAACCTCCCGGTCTCAAGTGTTCGGCCTTAACTTGTTGACAATTCGAACACTTGGCTGCAAAACCCGCTATATCCTTCTTCATGCCATTCCACCAACAGACTTCCCGTAGGTCACGATACATTTTGATGGCTCCCGGATGACTAGAATACCGCGAACCATGAGCCTTTTCTAAAATTTGCTCTCTCAAGCCATCGACATCCGAAACACATAATCTACCTTGGTACCTAAGCACCCCATCTCCCCCTTGGGAGAAAGCCTCAACAGACTTGTTGAGAACGGATTCTTTCAATTCCATTAAGATAGGATCAAGATGTTACTTGGAATTGACATCAACAACAAAAGACAATTCAAAACTATGGTGGACCATGAATCCACCCTTGGTGGAGTCCACTAGTTGGACACCTAACCGGGCCAACCTATGCACATCACGACCCAATCCCTTCTTCTCATCTTCTACATGAGCCACACTACCCATGGACAATCTACTTAAGGCATCCGCAACTACATTAGGTTTTCGGGGTGGTATAAGACACTCATGTCATAATCTTTCAAAAGTTCTAACCACCTTCTTTCTCAGAGATTCAATTTTTTTGGCTAAACACATATTGAAGGCTCTTATGGTCGGTAAACACATATGCATGCACCCCATAGAGATAGTGTCTCCATATTTTCAAGGCAAACACCATCGCTGCTAGTTCAAGATCATGAGTTGGATAATTCTTTTCATGTACCTTGAGTTGCCTTGAAGCATAGGCAATCACCTTACCCCGTTGCATAAGGACACATCCGAAACCCACTCGAGAAGCATCACAATATACCACAAGCACATCGGTACCCTCTGATAAGGTCAACACCAGAGCAGAGGTAAGTCTATCTTTCAATTCTTGGAAGCTTTTCTCACAAGCCTCCAACCACACAAATTTTGCTTTCTTTTGAGTTAAGGCCGTCAATGGAGAAACAATAGAGGAGAAACCCTCAACAAACCTCCTATAGTAACCGGCCAAACCCAAAAAACTTCTAATATCAGTAGGAGCTAGAGGTCTAGGACAACTCTTGACCGCATCCATCTTCTTAGGGTCAACCTCTATACCCATGGCCGACACAATATGATCAAGGAAAGCAACCGACCTTAGCCAAAACTAACACTTTCTAAACTTAGCATATAATTGGTGGTCTTTGAGGACTTGCAACAACATCCTCAAATGATCATTATGCTCACCTTCACTCCTTGAATAGATCAAAACATCATCAATAAAAATGATCACAAATGAATCAAGATATTGCCTAAACACCCTATTCATTAGGTCCATGAATGCCACCGGGGCAATTGTTAACCCAAAAGACTTAACCACAAATTCGTAGTGACTGTACCGGGTCTTAAAGGCCGTCTTGGGAATATCACATCCTCTTACCCTTAGTTGATGGTAACCCGAACGAAGATCTATTTTGGAGAAAAGGTAGCCCCTTGGAGTTGATCAAACAAATCGTCAATCCTAGGAAGATGATACTTATTCTTTATAGTGACCTTGTTCAATTAGTGGTAATCGATACACATCCTAAGGGACCCATCTTTCTTTTTCACAAACAATACTGGTGCACCCTATGGATATATGCTTGGTTGAATAAAACCCTTGTCTAACAAGTCCTTGAGTTGTGTTATCAACTCTTTCAATTTGGTCGGAGCCATTCTATAGGAAGGGATAGATATGGGTTGTATATCCGACAAAAGATCAATGCCAAACTCAATTTCCCGTTCGGGAGGAATACCGGGCAAGTCATCGGGGAAGACTTCTAGATACTCACTCACTACGGGGACCAACTCCAAAGAAGGAGTCTCGGACTCAACATCCATAACCTCAAAAATGTGATAGATGCAACCCTTAGAAATCATTTTACAAGATTTTAGACATGAAATGAATCGACCTCTCAGGATAGAATTCCTCCCATTCCATTCCAAAATGGGCTCATTTGGAAATTGAAACTTTTCTACCCGAGTTCTACAATCAATGGAAGTAAAGCAAGCATGAAACCAATCCATCCCCAAGATTACATCAAAATCAAGAATGGCTAATTCGACCAAATCAACCAAAGTGACTTTATGAGACAAAGAAATGGGTCAACTCCTATATACTCTTTTAGCTACAACCGAGTCACCAATCGGGGTAGAAACCGAAAAAGGCTCTATTAGGGTTACGGGGAGTACATCAAATTTCATAGCCACAAAGGGTGTAACAAAATATAAAGTGGCACCGGGGTCTAATAATGCATAAACATCAATGGAAAAGACTTACAACATACCCGTTACAACATCTAGGGAGCTCTCTTGGTCACCTCTTGATTGAAGAGCATAGAAGCGACTCTTCTTGGGAGCATCGAGATTTGAACCACTTGGAGGAGCTTGATTACTCTCTCTTCCCTTGGTCGTACGGGTTGGAAAATCTTTCAATTGATGTCCACCTTTTCCACATCCATAGCACACACCCAAATCGGTAAGACATTTTCCCTCATGCTTCTTACCACACTTGGCACATGTAGGCCTCTCCATGGAAGGTCCACTCCTATTGCCTCCTTGAGGCTTAGGGTTAGACACCCTATCTTTGTTGGTCTTAGGAGCATTAGAGGAGCTTTGGTTGGAAAACTTTTTCTTGAACCTTGGTCCACTTTGACCCTCAAACTTACCCTTAAAAGAAATACCATCATCGATCCTTTCCCTTTTTACCTCTCTATTCTTCATCTTAAGCCTTGTCTCCTCCACTTGTTGAGCATGCACCATTAGACGTGAAATGTCCATATTGTCATGAAGCATTGCTGCACGACATTCTTTCTCAATGGAGTCGAACACCCCTGTCACAAAACGGCTCATCTCATCTCTTGGGTGAGACACCAAGGATGGGGCATATTTGGACAACTTAGTGAATTTGAAGGAGTACTCTTGGACACTCATGCCTCCTTGGCAAAGGTTGATAAATTCCTCCACTTTTGCTTCCCTCTTTTCCCATGGAAAGAACCTATCAAGGAATGCCTTCTTGAACACTTCCTAAGTTATGGGACCCGCTCTTATAGCCCTATTATCCTTCCATTGAGTAAACCATACTTGGGCTACATCTTTCAATTGATACCCGGCTAGTTTGTCTTTCTCAATAGAAGTTACCCCCGTAGCATCCACTATCTTGTAGACCTCTTCCAAAAACTCTTGTGAGTCTTCATTCACTTTAGAACCAAAGAACATAGGAGGGTTCATTCAAGTAAAGTCTCTCAACCTTGAAGTCATGGGGCTCATATTAAGATTCACTCGAGGCCCAACTTTTCTATTTGCTTGTGCCGTTATAGCTTGGGCTTGAGTGGTAACGATTTGAGTTTGAACCGTCATAAGATGATTCAATGTTTGGAAAGCCGCACTTATTTCCACATTATTCATAACCCCTTTATCATTAGGAGCTTGAGGATCTTGAGGAGCTTGGGGAGGAACTCCATCATTCACATCCTCCTCTTACATCTTTCTTGCATTCCCTCTTCTTGTATTCATTGCCTATAATCACAAGAGAAGGGTTAGGAGAAAGGACTTCATAGAGTTAGGACTCCAAAGCACAACTCGAGAGTAATAAAGGAAGTGAAAGTTCTTAAAGATCTTATAGCCTCTCATTCATAAGTGTGGCGCGCTTCACATTCATGAACAAGACTCTACTAGATGTGGTTCAGGAGACATCAACCTAAATATTATCCCAAAACCTTATGCTCTGATACCAAGTTTGTCACGACCTAGGAGTAACCCCTAGACGTAACACAGAGTACTTGACCCCAAAGGGGTCTCATACAAGCCACTAGCATCATCATAACATAAGACATAGAAATAATGCGGAAAAGTTTTAAACTTTTACAGTAGAAGTCCAACTTCATTTTTCATAAAGGAAAAATCATAGGAATCTAGACTTTGTCTCATACAACATCTAAAACATAGGAATACCAAGTTTTGGGACTTAGCCCTTTACATCAATAAAAGTCTCAATATGAGAAGTACAATAGAAACTGAGAAAGGGATAATCCGTCCTCGAACTTGAGGACTCACTACTACTTGGAGATAAGCAATCCAAGTCTTCTTCAAGAAAGGATAATGTATGTCACCTAGACGGAACCTACAGTTAACAAAATGTAGACGAAGAATGGGTTAGCACAAATATGTACTAGGTATGAAAACATGTATTAAATCCTTTGAATATGATAAAAGGACATTTTAGTTGAAAAGTATGCATTCATCAAGTTTGGAAATGAACATGCATTTTCAATGTAAAAGACAAGCTATAATCACATTTATACTCACAACATAGTGACATCAACACCTTAGCAATCCCTAAGGAACACTTGTGCAATGTATGGTTAGCATCCCATAATACCAACCCTACTAAGCACCCTCTTGAAGCTACCTTGGTCATGCATATCATCTTTAGACCTCATTATAATCATTAGTCACAAATAAGGAAATAGTCATGTACATTACTTGAATATAAGGAAAGTCATTAATAACAACTATCCATTCAACACACATGCATATATTTGTATCTCATCATAATATAAAGGAACCATCCCAGAACATCCTACTAAGTCTACTTGTGCAATGTAGAAGTGAAGTCCCATACCCCCAATCCTACTAAGTAAACTCACCAAAAAGTCATAGTATAGTTCATGTCTCAATCATTATCTTCATTATATAGGGAAAAATAACCATAATCGACATAGACCATGTGAGTTACATGGAATCTGGTGTCGTGTAACCCCGCATCAAAAGAAGGTGTCCTACTTGCCTAAGGTAGAACTAAATGTATAGCTATAAGGTGGATCCACTAGCTAAGGTCCTATGTTGGCACATAGTTATGGGATAGGGAGATTGCTTCTAGAAACCCTACCTCTTGCATTGGCGGAGGAGCTTCCATCTCATGCGTTTACTTTAGATGACCTGACCTATTGCATTGACAGAAGGGCCTTTACCTCATTGTCCATATCCACTTGGTACTAAGCATTATTTCCCAATTTATACATAATTAGTCTTGAATTGCATTTACATGTGTGAAGGAATGTTGTATCCCTCATTCAATGCAATTCATTAAAATAGCTCATACATTCATTAAAGGTGATAGTGTACTTTCAACCTTAGAATCCACATTAGTATGTGAGTAGAACTTTCGCATTACATTCATAGTGTTTTCATGAGAATTGACTTTCAATCAACGCAATAACATCATCATCATCCTAGACCATTCATACATCATCAAGTGTATGGGTAAGGGAAGAAAAACCTTTCAACAATACCATACTTTACACATTAGTCATAGGAGATTTACTTTCTAAGTGAATCAATAGTTTATACACAACTTTCACCAATATGTACAATCCTTAGCAATTTACCCCTTTCAAGGTCATGATTCATGTCTCACAATTACATCTATAGATACTACAATAGGCATGAATTAAATAAGATTCAATAACTATATTAACATAGATACAATTCATAGTAATCATCTTGCATCAATACACCGATCACAATTCATGAATTTGGGGTCATGGGGGTGTTCATGGGTTCATGGGGAATTTTACCATGAAAATCACCATTAAATATCAAATCGTCAATAATATAATGCAAATAACATAATAAAATCGGTTTTAGGAAGAACCCATGGCTAGATTGAAAACCCTAGTTTTTGAACAAGTTACTGATTTCAAAATTAGATTTTGAAGGGCTTCATGGAGAAAAGTGTTCCATGAATCAAGGTTCCCATACCTTAATTGAAGCTTTGCCCACAAATTGGAGTTGAGAAGATTGATTCTTGAGCCATAATCTTCAAGTTCTTGGTGTTCTTCTATTGAGGAACTTCTAGAGAGAGAAATATTGAGAGGAGAGGATTTTGTGGAAAATATTTGGGTGTTTGTGAATAATGACCAAGTCTAGTGAATTTTGACTTAAAACCAATATACATTTTACCCATAAAATACCCAAAACACCCCCACTTTAATTGGACTAAAAATGAATAGACTTAAAAAGTCCTCATTTAATGGTCCCCGTCCAGGTCTCACGACCACCTCCATGAGTTGTGGTGTGGACCTCGACCCGTGGTCCCCCTCGTATAGTTGGGGCATGACCATCACGTTGGAGCACAAGGCTCATTTGGCCAAGGCACCTTCACAGTCCGTGAAGTGGACCACGACTCGTGGTCCTGCCCATGAAAGGTTGAGGCAGTAGCTACCTCTCACCATGCCCCTAAGCCCTCATACACAAGTCACCTTCATAGAGGGCTTCATGACCTGTGGTCCCTTCTGTGAAGTTGAGGCAGTGGCTAGGGAAAATGGTGGCCACCTCTTTATGGCGAAGGCAAGACCACGCCCACCTTCACGAGCCGTGGTGAGGACCATGACTCGTGGTCCTACTCGTGAAGGTTAAGGCAGTAGCTAAAGGCTATGGGCAACCTTTGCCTTTGGTTTTGGCTTGATCCCTTGACCATGGCACTTGCCTCATGGCCTTGACTCTATAACTCTCATTCAAGACGTTCATCCTCACGTTTAGGCTCTAGTTTAACTTATCATTTTCCGGAGTGTTAAATCTAGGTGCCATTAGAAAGTGTGGCTATGAAGGATAGTCTCACTTATGAAGAGGTGCCAGTTGAAATCCTTGATCGTTAGGTTCAAAGGTTGAGAAACAAATAAGTTGCTTCCGTTAAGGTTTTGTGGAGGAGTTAGTCCGTAGAGGGTACTACTTGGGAAGCAGAAGCAGCCATGAAGGCCAACTATCCTCATCTCTTTCCTTCTGATTCCATTCTAGCTTGAGATAATAGTTCCTCTCCAGTCTATCAGTTTACTCTTGCATGAATGCAGTCTTAGTATCATGTTCGCTCAGTTGTTCTTGCATTTTCAGTGTATTTGCATGATCTTAGAACTCAGTTCAGTCAGAAATTAGGTTTTTGTACTTAGTGGTAGGAATTACAACTCTTTTCCTCTCTTCTCAGCTAGTTTAGGCTTCATTCGAGGATGAATGTTCCCAAGAGGAAGATATTGTAACACCTTAGAAATCAGACTTAGAAAATGCAGCAGAAAAATACCAGAAACAGTGAACCACGGTAGGGTTCACGGACCGTGAAAGGGACCACGGTTTATCGACATGCTTGTGGTTCACACCCCTTTTTGGAAGAGGTGGACCACAGAGCCCTTCACAAGCCGTAGACCACCTCACGAGCCATGGAAGGGCTCGTGGGAGCCAGGCAGAGTTCACCAGGTCCAGGCGTCAGACCACGGGGACCTTCACGAGTTGTGGTCCTGATGACGGGCCGTGGTGGTGCCTGTGGAAGGCCACCCCAGAACCAGTAGTTACTGGACCAAGGACCACGACCAGCTTGATGGTCCGTGGTCCCTTTGACGGTCCATCAAAGGGGCCGTGGTCGTCTGTGTCAGCTTCTAAGTTGGGGTCATTTTGGTCTTTTCCCTTATGCGTTAGACACCTAAACTACATCGTATAACCCCTAAACTATGTGGTTTTGGTCAGTTTTAGCCTAGAAACTAAATTAGAACCTAGCCTAATCAATCATTCACCAAAAAATCATCGATCTTAGAGCAAAACAAGAGGAAAAGTCAAGCAACCCTAGTCCAAGAACGCAATAAGGTTTCGTCAGTTCCAGCCTTAAAATCGAAAGATTTCTCTGTGAAATTCATCACCAGGTATGTGGGATTTCATTAGTGGGTTCCTTTCACCCATTAGGTCCCTAGATTTCAGTCAAAATCTAGATTCAGACCTAGGGTTTCTAGAACTTCAGATAATTTTTGTGATTTAGCTATTAGAATACTTCAAATCAGACTATCATGATTTTGTAACATCGTTACTTAGTTTCTTTCATGAAATTCAGAACCCTAGATGTATTGATTGATGAGTCCATACTTTGGACTCATTTAGAGCTTTATTTTAATAGATTTAGTGTCCTCAAATGCATGTTTTGTGCTAATAAATGATATAAAAGCCCTGATTTTTGATTATTTGGATTTATGAACGATGCATGGACACTAATATGCCGAAAGGAACAAAGCAATCTAAAGGAATGAAAAAATGAAGACCTAATGATCACTGATGACATTCGGCGAATCACCAAATTACCAAGATACCGCCTAAAGTTACAGAATGTTGGAGCTAAAATGGGGGTGATTTCGGTGAGCAACAATTCCATTCGGCGTGTCGCCAATCGTTTCGGCGAAGGACAACCAGGTCGCCAAAAGCGCTGAAGAAGATTCAAACAAGTGCTGATGGGCAAGATAGAAGGAAAAAGGGTGAATCGCGGAGTTATTTGGTGATCCTGATCTGGATTGCCTAAAGTTACAGTAGCCAGACAAAGAAGAAGTGAAAAATGAAGGTGAGATGAAGAACAATCGACGAGTCGCCGATCTATTGGCGACGCCCGACTTACCTCGCCGAGTGGTCTTAAACAGTGACACATCAAACTTGTTTAAATTAGTTTTAGCTAGAGAGAGAAAGGCATTCAAAAAACACAAGGGATAGAAAATTGAGAGCAAAAACATTACCATTATGGTTTTCAAGGGTTTTTAGCAAGATTCTTGGTTGATATTTTTTAATAGAGAAGATTTTGGTAATTTCTGACTTTCAAATTTCAATTACTCAGCTGTAGAAAACATGGTAGTTGTTGATTTTCTCATTTTTTCTATGAGTGGCTAAAACTCTCTTCTTGGAGTTTTGACTATGAAGCCAATTGTTGAGTTTTACTAAGTGGGTGTCGTTGAATTGCAAATAATGGCGTTAATTTGAAGTGGGTTTGAGTTGCTGCTGCATTTTGAAGTCGAGTTACATGGTTAGTTTAACACATCTCAGTGTTGTGCACTTGCTTGAGAGAGAGGTGCAGAGCTAAAGTAGAAATCTTAGCATCCTTAGTAGTGGGTCACCATGATTTCAACTCGAGAGAGTGAAACATGGGATCTATCCTTTGTATCCAGCTCGAGAGAGTGGATTTGATGAGGACCACGGGATGGGCATCTTCCGGTTAGTGTCGAAGTTCTAGAGAATTTGACATAGAAAAGGTAATTGTTCGAGAGAAAGTTACTTTACCTATGGTCCGACCTACCTACGACAAATTATCCTATTGTGAGCATCGACATTCACCCACTAAGTTAATATTCGGCAATTGGTTGGTCATTACCCCAAGTTATTTTACTATTTGATCATTTCTTGTTGAAGTGTGAAATTGGAGTGATAATAGGATCCAGATATTTGAAACTAAAACCAAAAAGGTGTAATACGTGCTCAATTGAAGAAATTATTGTCATATCTTCATCTTCGAATTTGAAGGAAAAACTACTCCTTGTGGGATTCGACCCTAACTCACTTAGTTGGGTTATATTATTGACTAACGATCGTTAGCTCTTAGTATTGGATGAAGTGTCCTGATACATTAATCAAAATGGCGCTGCTGCCAGGGAGTAGCGTTACTTAGAATTCTTTGATTGGAGATTTGACACTCTCAAATTTGTTGCCTGTAGTTTAATTAGCTTTGGCTGCTTTGTGAAAGTGTTGGTTGGTCTTCGTAGAAGTGAACATAAGTGAGGAGGAGATGAATGATGGTCAAGTAGGTCATCAGGATGGTATAGACGATATCAATAGTGTCTACAACCCAACTCAATCGGTTGGAATGGGTGCAATTTGCATCCCACAAGCTGATGAGAATGTGATGTTTGAAGTCACTAGCACTACTCTTCAACTACTCCAAATTAGGGGACTATATGGAGGGCTAGATCACAAAGACCCTCATGAGCGTGTGAGAAATTTTATAGAGGTTTGCAGCCCTTTTTCATTCAAAAATGTGTCACAAGAGTCAATTCGGCTGCGGTTATATCCACTGTCCTTAATGGGGGAAGCTAATAAGTGGTTAGCTGAATTACCAAACAATTCCATCACATCATGGGAGGAGCTGATTTTAGCATTTAACACAAGGTTCTTTCCTCCATCAAAGATGATGAAACTTAGAGACGAAATTCAAGGTTTCAAGCGACGGGAGGGGGAACCCATCCATGAAACGTAGGTGAGGTTTAAGAAACTCCTACTTAAATGCCCAACTCATGGGCTACCAAACAATTTGTTACTTTAATATTTTTACCGAACTCTTGATTCGATTAATAAATGAGTGGTTGATCAATTGGTACAAGGAGGAATAATGTTACAATCATTTGAGGTAGCTTCGTTTCTTCTTGATGACATAACTAGGATAAACCAAGTGTGGTATACCCAAGAGGAACAAGTCTCTCCATTTTGTTTTTTATTAACGCAACAACAACTTGATAAAAAGATAGAGGGGGATGAAAACATCAAGAAGATGTTGACCCAAATGGAGTTTCTACAAGATCACATGAAGGGGACCTGTGGAGTGTTTAGAGTTAAAGAGGGTTCTTCTTCTGGTTACTCAAGGCCGAGGGAGAATCAAGGTTGGAGCTCCAAGAAATATGAGGAGGGTTTCCACCCATACTCTCTACAGTGAGGCGGCAATCAAGGTTGGAACTATTATAAAGGAGAAGAACAAAGGAGATACTACCAAGATTGAGCTGAGCAAAATGATTATTGGAGAAGGGAAGATGATCATGATGAGATCCATACTCACTCGAGTGAGAGCCCAAAATCAAAAGGGAGTGCAAGCAGTCCCCGGGTAAATGACTTGTTGTCATCCATACTTGATAAAGTTGAAGGTTAGGATGATTTGTTGAAAGGGATGAAAGATGACTTTTCATCATTGAACAATAAAGTGAATTCTCATACCGATGCCATCAAGATATTTGAAGGACAATTGAGTTTATTATCAGCTCAATTGAAACCAAAGATGGAGATGGAAGATGACGATATAGGGCTGGCTGTGATTATTCGTAGCTGAAAGGTGGCAATAGGTAATGTGATGGGAAATGAAGAGGCTCAAACGCATGAAGAAGATAAAGGCATGGAGGAACAAGAGTTACTTAGCCATCAAAGAATTGCCAAAGAACCACAAAAGGGAGTGGAACAACACGTTCCAATTCCAAAAGTCATGCAACCTTTGCCCAAAAATACCTCCCCCATTTCCTCAACGCTTAAAGAAGAAGAATGAAGATGAAAAGTTCGTGTTTAAGACATTATCAATTAATCTCCCCCTTGTGGAGGCATTGTTAGAAATGTCGGGATATGCCAAGTTCATGAAAGAGTTAGTCACAAATAAAAGGAGCTTGGATTTTGAGACAATTGAAGTTTCCCATAGTTGCAGTGAAATTATGACTAAGGAGCTGATCAAAAAGAAAGAAGATCCTGGGGCATTCATCATTCCTTACACCATTAGCATGTTCTAATTCGCTAAAGCTTTATGAGATTTGGGGGCGAGCATCAACTTGATGCCCTATGCGATATACAAACAACTTGGGTTGGGTGAACCGAAAGCAACCACAATGAGACTCTTAATGGCTGACCGTTCAATCAAACATCCCATGGGGATACTTTGCGACATCTTGGTGAAGGTTGATCAGTTCATTTTCTCGGCCTATTTCGTCATTTTTGATTCTGAAATAGATGTTGAAATTTCCATTATTTTGGGAAGACCATTCTTAGCAACCGGAAGAGCATTGGTGGATGTTGAAAGCAGAGAGTTGAAGTTTTGGGTGAACGAAGATGAAGTAACCTTCAATGTTTGTAAGTTAATGAAACACCCAAGTGATATTCATGTGGTGTCCACCGTTGATGTTATTGATGAGGCGGTGGCTAGCGTGAGCCATTTGATGTGCATGAGCGAACCTCTTGAAGCCGTGCTTGGTAACTATAATGAATTTGAAATTCAAGGGTATGAAGAGGTAGTAGCTGCTCTTTCAGGCTTGGGAGGGTATTCAAAGACTATTGAAATTAGACATTGATTTGAAAAATAGAGAAAGTCCTCCCGCAAAGCCATCAACAGAAGAACCCCCACATCTGGAATTAAAAGCACTTTCCCCCATCTCCGATATGCTTTCTTGGGGGCAAATAACACTCTACTGGTGATTATTGTGGCTGACTTGCTTGAATAGCATGTGAAATTGTTTCTTGAGGTGTTACGAAGGCTTATCAAAGCTATAGGTTGGACCATAGCTGATAAAGTGGCCATTCCTCCCAGTATCTGTACTTTCAAAATTCAGTTTGATAGTGAGTGTAGACCGAGTGTTGAACATCAACGGAGATTGAACCCACCAATACAAGAAGTAGTGAAAAAGGAGTTAATAAAATGGTTAGACGCAGGTGTGATCGACCTTATCGCTGATAGCAAATAGGTAAGCTCGGTGCAATGTGTGCCAAAAAAGAGGGGTATCACAGTGGTCCCGAATGAAAAGGGAGAACTTGTATCTATGAGGTCGGTGATCGGATGGAGGGTATGCATGGATTACCGAAAGTTAAACTCATGGACTGAAAAAAATCACTTCCCCATGCCATTCATGGATCAAATACTTGATCGACTCTCGAAAAGAGGTTGGTATTGCTTTTTGGATGGGTATTCCGGTTACAACCAAATCTCCATTTCACTGGAAGACCAAGAGAAAACCACCGTCATATGTCCCTATGGGACTTTTGCCTTTAAAAGGATGCCATTCGGATTATACAAAGCCCCGGCAACCTTCCAACGTTGCATGCTATCTATTTTTGCCAACATGGTGGAAGATTCAATGGAGGTATACATGGATGACTTCTCGATTGTGGGTGATACTTTTGAGGCGTGTTTAGAACACTTAGGACAAGTCCTCCAAAGATGTGTGGAGACAAACTTGGTCCTCAATTGGGAAAAATGTCACTTCATGGTTAAAGAAGGAATAGTACTTGGTCACAAAGTGTCGCAAAAGGGGCTGGAGATTGATAAAGCAACGATTGAAGTGATCAAGAAATTACCACCACCAATTTTGGTAAAGGAGGTTCGTAGTTTCTTAGGACATGCCGATTTCTATCGGAGGTTCATCAAAGACTTCTCAAAGATTGCACATCCTCTATGCAAACTCTTAGAGAAAGAGGTGAAATTTCAATTTGATGACGCTTGTATGGTGGCTTTTCGGTGCTTGAAAGAGAAATTAGTATCTACCCCGGTCATTATTAGTCCTGATTCGTCAGAATCTTTCGAAGTAAGGTGTGATGCAAGTGGAACGGCATTGGGTATTGTGCTGGGGTGAAAATGCAACAAACTTTTTCACCCAATTTACTACGCAAGCAAGACTCTAAACAATGATCAATATAACTATACAGTTACTGAAAAAAAGTTGCTTGCGATAGTCTATGCATTTGAGAAATTTCGGGCATACTTGTTAGGCACTAAAGTAATTGTTCACACTGATCATGCTGCACTCAGTTACCTAATGGCAAAGAAGGATGAAATCCCAAGGTTGATCAGGTGGGTGCTACTATTGCGAGAATTTGACTTTGAGGTTAAAGATAGGAGAGGTTGCGAAAATAAGGTGGCTGACCACTTATCAAGGTTAGAGGGCTAGAAGAATGACGAGCCTGAGGTTGACATAGATGATTCTTTCCCCGATGAACAAGTGTTTGCAATAACTCTCAAACAAACTCCCTCGTATGTAGATTTCGCCAATTACATAGTGTGCGGATTAATGCCGGACGAGCTGAACTTCTACCAACAAAAGAGATTCATGTTAGACGTTAAAAAGTACTTTTGGGATGAACCATACTTGTTTTGAGAGTGTGCAGATCATATCATTAGAAGGTGTGTTCCGGAAGAAGAAGCGGTAGAAATTCTCCATGTTTGTCATGCTTCACCAGTTGGGGGCCTTCATAGATGTGTGCATATAGCTACTAAAGTTCTCCAAAGTGGATATTACTTGCCATCCCTCTACAAGGATACATATGAATTTGTGAATAAATGCGCTCAATGTCAGAAGCAAGGTGGAGTGTCTAAAAGACATGAGCAACCTTTTACTCCCATTTTAGAAGTAGAGCTATTTGATTTTTGGGGAATCGACTTCATGGGCCCATTTGTGAGTTCCTTTGGTAATAAGTATATCTTGGTGGCAGTAGATTATGTTTCTAAATGGGTGGAAGCTGTTGCACTTCCAAACGATGAAGGGAAAAGTGTGGTTTAATTTCTGAAATGTTACATCTTTGCTAGATTCGATACTCCTCGAGCTATCATTAGTGATGGTGGATCCCACTTTTGCAATAAATGGTTCTCAGCTGCATTGAGTAAGTATGGGGTGAAACACAAGGTAGCAACTCCATATTATCCCCAAACAAGCGGTCAAGTTGAAGTGTCAAACCGGGAGATCAAGAGCATCTTGGCTAAGACAGTGAATGCTAATAGGACTGATTGGTCTTAAAAGCTTGATGACGCACTATGGGCGTATCGCACCGCATACAAAACTCCAATCGGTATGTCTCCGTATCAGCTAGTTTTTGGAAAGTCTTGACATCTACCGGTCGAATTAGAACACAAAGCAATGTGAGCATTGAAAGCTCTGAATTTGGACTGGACAAAAACCTCAAAAGAGAGAGTAGAGCAATTAAATGAGTTGGACAAATTCATGTTTAGAGCTTACGAAGGTTCAACTCTCTACAAGGAAAAGATGAAGAAGTGGCATGATGCTAAAGTACTTAAGAGAGAGTTCAAGGTGGGAGATTGGGTGTTACTATACAACTCCCGACTTAGACTCTTTCCCGAAAAGCTCAAGTCTAAATGGTCAGGACCATTTAAGGTAACACGAGTATTAACAAATGGTGCCATAGAAGTTGAGGGTCAAGAAGGACCTGCATTTAAAGTGAATGGGCAACGCTTGAAGTTATACTTTGGAGAATGCCAGAAGATCTCTTTGATTGAGGTCGTGTACCTGGAAGATGCCTGAGAGCATTTCCATGCCATGCCACGACGTTAAATAAGGCGCTTCTTGGGAGGCAACCCAAGTGTTAGTGCTTTTGAATAATAATGTGCGTCGATTTTGTAGAAGCTGGATCATGAGTGAGACAAAAGTACTATTGGCGAGTTGTCGAACACGTTCCGCAAGCACAATTTTATTCACCTTATGGACCTAAAAAATGGGGCTGAGACTCTGGAACATTCGATGGGATACCTTCACCATTCGGCGAGTCGCTGATGTGCTTAGGCAACCCGACTTTCCTCGCCCTTTTTCCTTCAACATTGATAACGTTCTTCAAAGATCGCCTGGCGATATTCTGAGTCCATTTTGTGAGTCACCGAACTGCTCGGTGACCTCCTACATCTTCGTCGATCTGCCCTTCTATGAGAGTGCAACCCACTAGAACTAAGGGCGATCTGAAGAACTTTAAGCACATCGCTGAAGCATCCGGCGACTGGTTCACTCTCTCGCCAACTGGGCGCTTAGTGAAGATTCCACATTACCCTATTCTACTTATTTACACACTAGAATGTTCTCATTTCTTTTTAGTCTTTCTTTATTATTCTTATTTTGTTTTATTTGCTATAATGCCCGCTCTCTACCCACATTAAGGACAATGTTGAATGCTTTTGGTGGGGGTGGCAATTGGTCAGTAAACCCCCTCTTCTTTGTGCCACATCTCTTGTTTGTGTTTGATTGGGGTTGTTCTCTTGCAAATTTGAATATCGGTCTTGATCAATACCGATGACTTAAATAGTACTCATAATCGAACAAAAGTGAATGTGCGGCTACGATGAGGCCAAATGAAGTTGCATAGACAATATATGAACTTTTTGCATCTTGTTGTGACTAGCCAAGTATCGAATTGAGTCTCTTGTGATGAACATTGCACACTAGCGAAAGTGTGGAGTCTTGTTTGACATTGGTGTCTATGCCTTGTGTGATGAGCTTACCGTGAACCATGTGTGATGACACCTAGAATTTTCCCCGTTGGTCCGGTTGACTAAGTGATGCAATCTCTTGATCTAATCTTAGGTAACTTTGAAGAGTGCGAAATAATTTGGCATTATACCTCTTTTGTGGCCTACCTTGTGAGTGTGTGAACTCCGTTTGAACACCCTTTGAGACTTAGCCTTCTCTTGGAAGAAACTTGATGAAAGTGTGACCTTTCTTGACCCATTACCCATAATCCTCATGATTTGTGGTTTGGGGGGTGGTGAAAAGAGAAGGTAAATCAAGAAGTGCAAGAAAGTCCCCTTTGACCCATGGTTTTGAGAAAAATGGAACCCCTTCATATAAAAAAAAAAGAGGAGAAAAAAAAAGAATGAAAAAGTTGTGAAAGTGCAAATAAAATGGGGTGGCCAAGCAATCCATGGAAGATGAATAATGGGGTGACTTTTGAGCACGAATGAGAATGATGAAGAAAAGGAAAGAAAGTGTTGTTCACACCACATGTCATGAGGATTACAACCATTGAGCCTAAATGATCGTACCTTTGCACTCAACCCCGTTACAAGCTTTAAAAAGACCCTTTTGATCTTGAGTGAGCTGAAACAAGGGTTGATTGGAAAATACGGGCAAACCTATGGGTGAAGTCATGCATTGTGTTCATCTTTGTGAGTGTGAGCATTGCATTTGATTCCGGAGCTTTAAATTGTGAACCACTGTGTGTGAATATGGAATCATTCTTTGTGTGAGGGCATTTGAGTACCTTTGTTGAGCTTGAACTTGCATTTGAAGCAAGTATTTCGAACTTGAGAATCTATGATAGTGGTGAGTCACAACTTGAATCTTTGAGTGCACAATTGATCCTTGCATGAGTAAGTTGAGTCTTTTTGTGTGCATTCATGATTGAGTCTTGTGTAGCACTATTTGAGACATCCCTTTTTAACTGATGAACTTGAGTTTTACTTGAGGACAAGCAAAAGTTTAAGTTGGGGGTGTTGATGAGTCCACACTTTGGACTCATTTAGCGCTTTATTTTAATAGATTTAGTGTCCTCAAATGCATGTTTTGTGCTAATGAATGATGTAAAAGCCCTGATTTTTAGGTATTTGGATTTATGAACAATGCATGGACACTAATTTGCAGAAAGGAACAAAGCAAGATAAAGAAATGAAGACCTGATGATCGCTGATGACATTCGGCGAATTGCTAAATTACCAAGATACTGCTTAAAGTTACAGAATGCAGGAGCTAAAATGGGGGTGATTTCGGCGAGTAGGAGTTCCATTCGGCGTGTCGCCGATCTATTCGGCGAAGGACAACCAGGTCACCAAAAGTGCTAAAGAAGATTCAAACAAGTGATGATGGGCGAGATAGAAGGAAAAAAGGTGAATTGCGGAGTCATTCGACGATCCCGATCGCCTAAAGTTACAGTAGCCAGACCAAGAAAAAGTGAAAAATGAAGGCGAGATGAAGAACAATCGGAGAGTCATCGATCTGTCGGTGACGCCCAACTTACCTCGCCGAGTGGTCTTAAATAGTGACACATCAGACTTGTTTAAATTAGTTTTGGCTAGAGAGAGAAAGGCATTCAAAAAACGCGAGGGATAGAAAATTGAGAGCAAAAACATTACCGTTGTAGTTTTCAAGGGTTTTTAGCAAGATTCTTGGTTGATATTTTGTAATAAAGAAGAGTTTGGTAATTTCTAACTTTCAAATTTCAATTACTCAGCTGTAGAAAACATGGTAGTCGTTGCTTTTCTCATTTTTTCTATGAGTGGCTACAACCCTCTTCTTGGAGTTTTAACTATGAATCCAGTTGTTGAGTTTTACTAAGTGGGTGTCGTTGAATTGCAAATAATGGCATTAATTTGAAGTGGATCTGAGTTGCTACTGTGTTTTTAAGTCGAGTTGCATGGTTAGTGTAACAAGCTCAGTGTTGTGCACTTGCTCGAGAGAGAGGTGCAGAACCAAAGTAGAAATCTTAGCATCCTTAGTAGTGGGTCACCATGATTTCAACTCGAGAGAGTGAAACATGGGATCTATCCTTTGTATCCAGCTCGAGAGAGTGGATTTGATGAGGACCAAGGGATGGGCATCTTCCGGTTAGTGTCGAAGTTCGAGAGAATTCGACATAGAAAAGGTAATTGATCGAGAGAAAGTTACTTTATATATGGTCCGACCTACCCACAACAAATTATCCTATTGTGAGTATCGACATTCACCCGCTAAGTTAAAATTCGGCAATTGGTTGGTCATTACCCCAAGTTTTATTTTACTAATTGATCGTTTGTTGTTGAAGTGTGAAATTAGAGTGATAATAGGATCCAAATATTTGAAACTAAAACCAAAAAGGTATAATACGTGCTCAATTGAAGAAATTGTTGTCATATCTTCATCTTCGAATTTGAAGGAAAATTACTCATTGTGGGATTCGACCCCAACTCACTTAGTTGGGCTATATTACTGACTAACAATCGTTGGTACTTAGTATTGGATGAAGTGTCCTGATACGTTAATCATTGATTCCTTTAGTTCATGTATTACACTTGCTAGGCCAGTTTGTACAGATATACATGTATCAGTTCCAAATGTTCCATTATCAATACATTAATGTTGCATTTTCAGTTAACATGTCAGAACAGTGAGCTATCCATTATATTTCAGTTATGTTATAATGTACATATATTCAGTTGGGAGTAGGCTTAACACCGAGTTGGACTAGGGTCAGTCACCCTCATAGTCCCAGAACTACGTGCCCCAGTAGGTTTGTAAGTCCCCTCTGTAGGCATTCGCCAGTCATGCCTCTATACCCTTGGCAAGGTATATTCGGTCCTCTCGATGGGGCGTATACATCGGACTCCACATTTAGCTCATGTGGTTTTATGTCAGTTATTAGTAGCTCCCACAGTCAAATTCTAGTTTTTCTGACCAGGTCCCAGTCAT
Organism: Solanum acaule; assembly: GCA_036250505.1. NCBI lineage: Eukaryota > Viridiplantae > Streptophyta > Magnoliopsida > Solanales > Solanaceae > Solanum > Solanum acaule. The sequence continues at coordinate 40,676 of JAJOOR010009079.1, forward strand.
ATTTCAGTATTTAGTTTTAGCATGTTATGTACTTGGTCATTGCATTTAGTTTAGTTCATATTCATGATCATTTCAGTATGTTCATCATGTTCAAATTATATCATTGCTCAGTATGCTTTATTTCAGTAATGTATATGTTGTTCAGCTTTATCCTATTCCTCGAAGAATAAGGACTCACCATTGATGTTGCTGAACTAAAGATCGGGAATCGATCTAAGCGTGATCTGGATGCTGAGAACCTGAACCTACATCACGAGAAGATGTAGCGCACGTATGCGTCAGTACTTGAAATGTACTGAGCATGCAGGACAAAGTAAATCTAAAATAACATATAACTGAACAAAGCAATGAAATAATCTGCACATGATATAGATACTGAATGCAGTGACCAATTGATACATGCTGAAACTAAATACTGGATATACTAATAAATGGTCAATGCAATAGAATCTGACTGAACTGTGGGAACTACTAATAACCGACAATAAAACCACATGAGCTAAATGTGGAGTCCGATGTATACGCCCCATCGAGAGGACCCAATATACCCTGCCAGAGGTATAGAGGCATGATGGCGTGATCACTGAATTGATACCCACAGAGGGGACTTACAACCTACGTGTCTAGTAGTTTTGAGACTACATGGGTACGTTGAACCCTAGTCCAACTCGGTATTATGCTACTCCCAATAGATTAAGTGATTAACTGGTTATGACAGAATTTCTATAAATACTGGATAGCTCAAAACTGAACATGCAAACTGAGAATGCAACAATAAATTGATAATGATGCATTAATAATTATGAGGCATGTATAACTGAATAACTGAGATATCTGACCTAGCATGTGTAATTCAAGAACTAAAGAAATACATAGCTAGGGTTCTGGAACTCATGCAATAAACTGAAAATTAACGTACTAATCTGATTTGGATCATTCTAACAGCTAAGAACCCAACAATTCTAACATTCAAGAAACCCTAGGTCTAGTCATAATAAGGGAATCAAGAAACTGATTGAAAACTAGGGACCTAATGGGTGAAAGGAACCCACTAGT